>ML682026.1:4546269-4739641 GCA_007922195.1 Podocnemis expansa | reverse complement strand
AGATTCTGCTGTGTTATCCTGGATTTTCACTAATGTAAGCAGAATCTGGCCCAAGGTCAGGTTATTTATTTATTTCTGGTTTCTGGCACCATTACATTTTTACAATGAATGGAGAAAGATGATTCTGTATTGCATAACATACCTGTTTCAGGCTAGCAATGTAACGTGTGATGTATTCCACAGTGACAGGATCCTCCACAGTAAGTCTATGGCTTTGACACTCCACACGAGCCCTATTTATAACTATTCTGGCATCAGCTGTAAGCCCTGCAACAACATTATTATTCACCGTGTGCTCAAATGTGTAATTAACCAAGAGAGGTAAGATACGACTGTTCCTGCCCCAAAGAGATCACGATCTAAATACAGGTATTTTAGACAGGAGGAACGAGTAACAATATCATGTAGTTACTTAGGCTCATCAAATCAGTAATTTTTTGAGTAGTTCCTATGTTAAATCAAATTTTAATTTTTTTTCGGTTCATGAATTAGAAATATTTGAAGTGTCCAGAACACTGGTTACCAGACAAAGTGTCAGTAGCCCAGCTAATAACAGTTTAGCAAAATGTTTGTTCTCAAGAAGATTTCCACTATATTGCTTATCTGGCATACGTCTTCATGATGAACACGGGTAACAGATCCAATGACCCTTGTCCAATCCTCCTGATGATAGGTAAAGTTTGGTATTACCGTTACCATAATAGGTATAAAAGTATGAACCATAAAAGTTAGTTTACAAGAATGACAGACTTGTCTAAATCAACAGAGGAACATTGCAACATACTGAGACAGGTATCTGTACTGGAAGTAATTAAATTGTGTAGTGTTTTAGAACAGGTATTTTACTAACAAAGATGGAAAGTGAAAGAATTTTTACTTGGCACTAGTTATGCTGCATATTTTTTTGCAACTCACTCCACACTGACAATGAAAGCCAGTCACTTTTATGCTCTTGGTGCAGCAAGGTTTCAGTTTCAGTTTTTTCAGGCAGAGTAATTCATTTAAAATGACTCTCTTCCAATCTTTGTTTTTTAAAGAAAGCTTAAACTTTTGCTCTGAGGACAGATTCAAAGGGAGAGGAAAAGTCCTTTAATATATATTAACAGGCTAAATTAGCCCCCATTTTATGGAGGATAAAATTATTTGATCTGTATCTGTTTGTTCCCCTCCCCTCAGCCACAATGCATACATCTACCAAAGCTGGAATTAAAAATGCAGGAATTCCCAGTTTCCAGCCTGTTATTTAAGCCACTGGATCACATAAGTGTGTAACATAAGAACATTTTTCCTCATTAAATTGCGGATTCTACAGAATACCTTTTTGGCACTCTTATTGTAAGCAAATAAGTAGAAACGAAAATATACTCCCTCCTCCTCCTCTCCCCACAGCCAGCTGTCAAAAGGCCTTTGATTTCACTGTTCATAAACCTGTCCAATCGCATAATGCTCTAAGAATTAACTTTTAATTCCAAGATCCGCTCCCCACTTTAAGCACTAACAGTTTGACTGTCACTCTGCATACCTGCAAAAGCCATGCAGACATTGTCATCAAGGGCACAAATCTTCCTAACAGTTCTTTCATCCTGAAGTTTTGCAACAGATTTCTTCTCCACACCAAGAACAACAATTTCTTTTCCTCGTACGCCAACCTTCAATGCATTCAAAGCCAAGGAGAGTTAGGATACAAACTTATTATAGGTGTAGACTTTTCTTCAAATGAGCACAAAAAGCATTCATTTCATCCAAAGCCTCAAATACTTTGCATCATGTTGTGCTCTGTAGCAAGCTGGAAAATAACTGATGCAAGACAGCAGAAATTGGCTCATAGACTAGAATGTGTGAGGCTTTATCATAAATATACCACAGGATAATTCTCTCTATGCATCCATTAGTACTTGTAAAGTAGTTGTACTGCTGCACCTGTACACTATACTTAATTCCAAGCAAAATTAAGAACAAGGTTGCTGCCATAATTGATTACTGGTTATTGTAAATCAGAACCAAATACAACCTATTACCCCAGAGGTCCAGAATATATTAAGATAGGACCCTAGACTATGCAACAAAGAACAAGTTAGTGTGACACTTCCTCTATATACCAAATCTCAGATCATCCTATGCTCTCCTTCCCCAGCTTGGAAAATGGGCATTAAAAAAGAAGAAAATATTCCCACTGCTTTTCATACACAGGACTGGACAATTTGATTCTTTCTTGGCAGTCTGATTTATGATTGATGTTCCAACAGGTTTTCCATCTTTACTGTATTACCCAATGGGTTAGTGTAACCTTGTCTGTGGACACTTCCACATTCTAATTAATTTTTGAAATTCTTCTTTGGATTTGAAACTTGTTATGCTCATCCCAAAGGTAAGTATGCTGGGAAATGATAATTTTTCTAGCTGTTTTCTTACTGGGAGTTAAGAAGAGTTGTACAGTTTTTCAGCATTAAGACTTTTGCTAAATAGTAACCCACAGCTGGAAAAACAATGTTAAATAATTAAAAACTCAATTTTGTACATCTGCTGAGACATTCCATATCTAAGTCACTGTTGCCCTGCATTTTTTAAAATGGTAACCATGTGCACTTGTATAAATAGCTATACAAGTAATGTAATATTTATTCAGTGCTTGGTGAACCAGGCCTTCAGTATTTTCCTGCTGCTGTCACCTTAAACAATCATACCTCAGAAGTCATTCTGCCACATTAGTTCAGTCGTGTGGAAAACAGTGCAGCCAGATAATGCAGCAGAGATCAGAACTCTTTTCTCCACATATCATTTACATCAGTGACTTGTAATGACCACCTGGTGTGGGGCTCAAATTTGCAGCTGTATCACAGCCAGACACAACTATTCCATAAAAGCTAAGGGCTCCAACACCTTTAAAATAGATTTGTCATCAAATCCTTTATTAGATACAGGTTATCTACTTTACTGCAATCCAAAGGATAGCCATGTTAGTCTAGTTCAGTCAAACAAACCACCAAGGAGTCCTGTGGCACTTAAAAGACTAATTTATTTTTTGCATGAGCTTTCGTGGGAGAAAATCCCACTCTGTCAGACAATTTGAAGATGAGGGAACTTAAGTGTCTGACAGAGTGGGATTTTCTCCCATGAACACTCATGCAAAAGATGGATTTGTTAATCTTTAAGTGCCCCAGGACTCCTTGTTTGTTTGTTCTACTTTACTACATGAGCCTTGATGTACAATATGCCTGTTAAGTGCCAGACTGACTTATGTCACTGTATCAATTACTACAGTACAGTCAGGCAAAATCAAACTCATTCAGGATTCATTTTTAAAAGCAGTTTTTGAGTAATGTCTCCTGTTCTGTAATCTCCAATTTGCAATCAGACACCACCACCAATTTGCCTTTATCCAGCACTTCATGTTTTCAAGCAGCAGGGACACTCAAGCCCTGCAAAGCAGCCGTTCTCCCCATTTTACAGGTAAAAAAATGGAGTCAGGGATGTTACGTCTTGTACCTTAGGATGTATGAGAAGGGAGTTTCATGGGAAAAAAGAATTCAGGAGCTCTCAGCTCGCAAGGCCAAGAGCAAAGGAGGAGTCCTGTGGTGCTTAGAGATGAACAAAGCATCTAGAACACGGGTGTCCAACCTTTTTGGGTGAGGGGCTGCATTGCAATTCTTTTCTCAGAGGGAAGGGTGAGAAAAGTTTTGATAGATGAGACACAAACTGATCGTTATTAATAAATGTTAGCAAAATAATGTTTAGTGCAGCATTTAGCTTTACTTTTGTTTGCACCAGCTGTCAATGTCTCCCTGCACAGGTGGTGTGGCGATAGGGATTGTTCCAGATAGCCCTGGCTGGCCTCAGCTCCTGGGCTTTCACAGCAACACTCGGCGGGCCGGATAAAAGCCCCTGGCGGGCCGGCTTCTGGCCCCAGGGCCATGCCTTGGACAAACCTAGCCTAGACCCTGGACACGCCTGGGCAGCTGCAACCCATCTGCGGGCAGCCTCGCTGTAGAGGTGAGTGGTTTTATTACCGACCCAACGCTCTGGAGTGCAGGACCTGGGCCACCCAGAGTGGCCCGACTGCTGGAATCTGGGCCCAGCAGGTTTAGGAACCACATGGCTAAAGAGCTGCCTCCACACAAGGACCGCCTGTGGCATTGCTGGCTCTGGCTCCCTGGGGAACGAGACTGCCCCGAGGACCCGGGTCCTGGGAGAGAAATGGGGTGAGGCCTGCTCCCCTGAACCCCTACCCATCCCCCATCCCTCCCTCTGACCCCCACCCCCTCAGACCCCCCATTCCTGACTCTCCTCCCCTCAGACCCCCCATTTCTCTCTGACCCCCCAAATCCTGTCCCTCCCTCATTTCTCCTTCCTCAGACCCCCCTCAATTCCTCACTCCTCCTTCTGACCCCCTTAGACCCCCCATTTCTCCCTCCTCAGACTCCCATTGCCCCCAAACCCCGTCCCTCCCCCATTCCTCCCTCTGACCTCCCTGAGATTCCCCCTCAGACCCGCCATTTCTCTCCCTCACGCCCGGCGCGGCCTAGGCCCCAGGCCCCAGGCCCAAGGCCCAGGCCGGCGAGGCGGCGGCACTCACCGCGGTGGAGCCTTTCTTGACGGCCTCCTGGGCGTACTCCACCTGGAAGAGGTGTCCGTCGGGCGAGAAGACGGTGATGGCCCGGTCGTAGCTCATGGCCCCGCCAGCGGCCTCCCAGAAAACCGCACACTCACGCGCCCCACTGCGCCTGCGCGCGCCGCCGCCTTGACGCACGCCGCCCTCCCCTCCGCCCGTGACGTAGGCCGGCGGCCCCTTCCCCCGCGCGTTTGGCGTAGCCGGCGGCTTTGGCTGCGCACTTGGCGCAGGCGGAGAGCCGCGGCGGGCGTGCGGGATGCACCATGTGCGTGGCAAACGGGGGGAGGCGCCGAGGGGGGGAGCGCGCGGTGGGCTCGACCCTCCTCCCCAAATCTCAGCCGCCCTCTCCCCAGCTGGTATTGCGAGGCGAGGGCGAGGCGGGTGGGGGCTGGGCACGGCGCCCCCGGCTCGGTGCGGGGCACGGATTGTACCATCTGCGCCGGCTCCCCCCGTGCACTGCGGAGAATCTTTCTACAGCGACAGCAGCCAGATAATAACAATATTATTAGAGCCGGGCAGCGCTACATCGTAGCCACCTTAAAAAGCCCACCATGTCGGTCGCCTTTGCTTCTGCTCGCCCGAGAGGCAAAGGGGAGGTAACCCAGCAAACTATCCAGAAGGTAAAAAAAAAAACCAAAAAAACCCCATGCTTTTCTGCAGACAAGAAACGTTATTTGTCTATTCCCTCCATGCTGCTGTGGCTGGGAAAGGAGGCTGAATTCAGGAGCCAGCATGAAAACTAGTGAATGTGCAAGGGTCGGAAGGATGGCCAGCTGGAGGGGGAGCAGGAGGAGGAGGTGGAACAAAGCAAAGGTGTTCAGATCCATGCAGGGAGAGGAGGCAAGGAAAGCAGCTGCAGAATAGAAAATTCATTGCATCTTGTCTTTCCTGCTAGCAAAGGGGGGGAAAAATGCCAGGGATACATTGCCAGATTGCCAGCAGCGATCATTTTGGACAGCATAGCAGTCCTTGAGAAAAAGAAATCGCCTGGGCGAATTGACAAGTTTTCTTCTGTTGAAATGGTTGCGGGATTTTCAGCTTGTAAAATATGGAGGGAGGTACTGAAGTGTGGCAGTAAAAAGGTCCTTCTTGCTGTCTTTCAAGGGCTTTACATTTGCAATCGCAATTGTTCATCTGTGATGTTTCGCAGGCAAAGGTTTTGAAGGATTTTCTCTGCAGTCTCAGCCTGGGTTTGTAGAGAGGCCAAAGCTGAGGGTACCGAGTTTGGAAGTTATTATGATGGGCTTTTGTAAGAGATAAGAGAACGGCAGGAAGATGCATACTTGCCTCATTCCGCTGCCACCTTCCTGGGGAGAGAGACCTGCCAGAAAACTGTAAATAATGGAAGAGGTGTGGAGATGTCAATAAGGAACAGGGCTTTGCTCTTGATCTGCTACTTAAATAGTACCTGCAGTTTCTGGTTTCAATGTGTATTTTATGTCACGCTTGCCTCTGATTTAGAAATTCTGGCTGTGCAGGAGTTTGTCTCGTCAGTGAAGTGGAACTGAAAGATGTCTAGTACAGTACCTTTGTAAATTATAACGGTGAACACAAAAAAGAAAAGAGAGCTATCAGTCGCTCATCAGCATTTCTTCCAGCCAAGCCATCACTTATTGCCAGTCTTATGAATTATAAGGGAATTTCTCTCAAAGGAGGCCATGATCAAAGTACAGGAGAATTAAGGCAGGGCAAACTGCCTTAGAGAATTAAGAGCCTGATTTACATCTGTAAATACCAGGCGAGTCAATTGGCAATGCACCTCCTTGTGTCTTGGTTCTATAGCGCATGTGATGCTGCGGTCACGCCCACTTACTTTTAAATGCTGAAATACTTTGGCGTGAGTGGTTAAGGACGGAGTTTTATCCTTAACTCTGGATGTTTGGGTATTTAAGATAGACTTGTACAGTTAACTTGACATGGTCCTTTTAAACTGACTTTTGTTCCATTTCCGTTAAAGAAGACGATCAAAGAATTTTCATAATTTTCTCAGTTTTCAAAGCATTAGTATCTTAGAACTGAAATCCATTTTGCTGCAAATATAAAAATATTCCCTCTATCAGGTACGCTTACTGGCTTGTTACTATCGGATAGCTCATGAATGCTGGGCTGTCGAATTGTTCATGAACGTGGAACAATCTTCTTTTTCAAAAGACAAAGAAGCTTTTGTCTGGAAACAAGCACATAAATAACTCAACAAGATTTGTAACCATAGATCAGGGGTCATGTGGGGCACTAATTTCAGGAATCCACATCAATGTTCTCTTTAGGAGCAAAAATAGTATACAAGTTAAATTTAAAAAAAACTGTTCACAAAAATATATAATTTTTACTTGTATGTTTAAATACATATGCCCCTAATTTTCATCACACGTGTTACTAACTCAATTTTTGTGACTTCCTCAAAACCTTTACTATTCTGATACCACATTACTTAGAGTTTTCCTTGAAGTGAGAGGTTTCGAACAACGAGGATTGCAGAACTTGTGATTCTGTGCTTGACGTTAGTCCATGAGCAGGGGTGGGCACTGAAGATAAATCCACGTACATGTGTACCTGTGCAACTTAGATCAGAAGCTTGTCTTTTTTTATACATAGGAAGTGCCAGTACAACAGAACGATTCCCTGTTCTTTTTGCAATAAGCACAATGGATTTAGGTTTATTATGCAATCCAAAGAGCCCTTCTGTTAGTACGGCAACCTTTCGTAGTACCACTTGGAGTGCCAGTACTGGATATGAACACACATCCAGAAGTGGGACTTGATCTCTAAACCCTGCAAGTACACCTCCAATCTGGTAGTGACGCACTCCGACATGCATAAATACACAGACAGGAGAAATCTTGAGCTGTATGTGGGGTTGCTGTTGGTCAGAATACAGGTGTGAGATAATGCTGCTTTTGCCACTTCTTCCATGTTTGGCAGTACTGTATTTAATTTGTCAAGAATCCCCATTCTTTAAATAGAACAAGCAGCTGTATGGATGAATTAATGCTTAGGTAGAAAATACTTAATGAATATATCACATTTACTTATGATAAATTGAAAAACACAGGTGCCTGCTGTAAGTATTGTATATGACCATGTATATTTTCATGGATGTTAATGGGACTAATCACAGTAGCACATAGAGTATTCCTGATAAAGTAAGGCACAGATCCTCAAAGGTATTTAGATACTGAACTCCCATTGATTTCAGTGGAAGTTAGGAAACTTAATAGTTTCAGGATCTTGGCTGAAGTTGTTTGCTGTATCAGGCACTCACTTTGTAAATACTGTTTTTTTTTTTTCTTTTTTTCTCTCCATTCTTTCACTTATAGAAAGTTCACCACAGATTATCAAGGTAAAAATGAAAAATACTCTAGAAGGCCCTAAATGCGCTAAGAAATTGATGGAGACCAAAAGAAATTCTCTATGTTTGAAACCCTTTTTAGTAAGCAAAATGTGAATTTTAGGTGGTTTAGATTGCGTGATGAGATAATTAAATAAATACTCTCTTGCATTTTGCCCAGCAACACTCATTTTTTGGAAACAAGTCAACCACTAGAACATGCTTAAGGCACAAATTAGTCAATTGTAGCCTTTAATCTATGGTACTGGCATACATCATCTTGCTGGTGCATAGCTACTGACAAATTTCCTCTGTCTCAGAGCTACTGCAAAATGCAAAAAAACACTGGCAGATGTAATTCGCCTGTGGAAGCAGTTTCAATCTACTCAGTGATGCAGATTTCAAACTGCTCTTTCCAGTGGAGTATGCTCTCCATGCAAGCTTCTTAATTGGCAGTACAGCAGGGTGGGTAGTCTGAAATTATTTGATGGGAACTTAATCTCTGTGGAAGCATGTTTACTGTCTGACAATGAGGTTACAAGCATTTTTTTTAAAGGCATTTTAGAATCAGGTACAGATATTTAGTGGAGAAAGTGCTTTCTCTCTGCATGGCAACAATTTATTTGGCATTAAGCATTAACAAAAGAGATCCATTGATTCTGCAGTGTTGAAGTCTAGCTAAATCCTTTAAAAATGTAGCTGCCTAAAAATATAGTAGGAAGAGGCACAGCAAAGCATGTGGCTGTATCTGTATTTTGGCTAAACTTCTCTAAAATCCAGCACATTTAATTAGAACAGAACCATCTGA
The DNA here is from genome assembly GCA_007922195.1 of Podocnemis expansa. NCBI lineage: Eukaryota > Metazoa > Chordata > Testudines > Podocnemididae > Podocnemis > Podocnemis expansa. Next base: position 4,730,896 of record ML682026.1, on the reverse strand, counting down.
TGGCTTGATGCCCATTTCAAACAACTACTAACTACTTTATTAGCATCTGGGATTTTTTTAACAGCCTCAACAGGGGGTTGGACTCAATGATCTCATGAGGTCCCTTCCAGCCCTATGATTTGATTGGTTGTAGATCAACACAACAGTGAGCTGTAAAGATTGTGCCATTGAGCCTATCAAGGCTTTAGTCAGGTTCAGAAATCTGAGATACAGAAGACAATGTCATTTGATTAAAATGGCTAAGCCCCCTCTTTTCCCTTTGATGGGCAGGGTTCATACTTTCAAAAAGGTTCATATTTCAGAAAAGACCTTTTAAAAATGTTGAACATAACCCAACAGGGAAACTATTCTGTTTTCCCATTGTTGTTGTAGAAGAATCAATTTGGGAATCAGTGAGTGAAATGTGTTCCTGAAGAAATACTGGGAGTAGAAAAAAATACTGTTGTAAGTTTATTAAAATAATGCATACCAACCAATGGATTTGTGATGCACATCAAAGGGAGCTCCTGTGACCTGGTCCCAATCTTAAACAAAGATTCTCTTAGCTGCTCCAAAAGCACTATATGTCCTAGGTCTCAACAAATCTGTTTCTGGTCACCATGGCGACTAGTTTCGGTAGCATGTTGCCTGACTCCTCTGCAGAAATGTAAAGAAGGTGTGCCCTCCGGTGCCCAAAAGATAAATTGCTGGTGCTTAGCTGTGAGCCAATTTTGTCGACCCTGATATGTCCTGTAAACATTCCTGCAGACCACTTCCAGCACACAAACAGGCTTCTCACTGTAGCAAAGGTTACTTCACATGCCACAATGCATAGGCTATAGAGCGGGAAAAGGGGTTTTGGAGATGGAGGTGGAGTGAGGTGTAAGATCACATGGAGAGACACTGCAAGCTTGCAACTGGCTGTTGTGCATTCTTTGGGGAATCTAGTAGCTATGTCACCTCTGAACCGGGAGTAACTGCTCTTCCATGGTTAGCTTTGACAAGGCTCTGTGAAGTGTGTGTGTGTGTGTGTGTGTGTGTGTGTGTGTGTGTGTGTGTGTGTGTGTGTGTGTAATGTCACATATCCCAAAGGAATGGCATCTGCTGACAAAAGAACTTCCCATAATTTATTAGACTGGGGCATCCCGTGCTAATTGTGATAGATGGTCACCTGCAAACTAGGCAAAGATGAAACCAGGATCACTCTATTTTGTTTAAAACCTACAGGGTTCATCATGGCCCAGTTACCCAGCTCTTTGTGAAAGTATAAATTTGGTGATCTTTTGTGACTTTTAAGAAGAATAAGACATAGCAGAAACACTTGGGGAGGTTCTGGGCCTGAAAAGTTGTTAGCCTGTCCCCAATATCTATGAAACATAGTTTTACATGCTAATACTATGAAGTTTGGTTCTGTAGCTGTCATGTCTGTCAGGTTTCCTTTTGTGAATTTTGTAATGGTTCTTAAAACAAGTGCAAGGCAGAAAAATTCCTAAATTCAACAAAAAAAAATGTATAATGTTAAGACGGTATACTCTATGTGCTTGTAACACTGACATACAGGATTCTGGAGCGCAGATCTGGAGGTGGAAATTAGTGCTATATACACTAAACCTGCAAAGTACAATTCTCTCTCTAACCATACAGTCTAGGCTCCTCTCATGATATCTTTACAACTGCCTCTTTTCATCCAGTAGACAGGGATCGAGAATAGCCTCAGAGATTTCTATTATTCAGGAATCTTTCTGGCAAACAGTAGCAATATGCCTCAGTGGGCCCATATGGATGTACAACCTATGTTCTATTCATCTTTAGAAGATAAAGGAAATGCATTCAAATTGTCCTGGAATCCAAAAGGGAAATGGCATAAAAAAAACCTAATATTGGAATTTTTTATTCACATGTGTAGTTTTGAGTCAATGATCGAACATATTTAATATAGTGTTTTGGGGCAGGGATTGCTTATTATGTGACTGTATGACATCTAGCACAATGGGGACCTCCTCAATTTGAGTCCTCTAAGTGCCACCACAAAATTGTTAAGTAATAATTACAGTTGAAAATTTGACATGTTTATTTTTTACAGTTAACTGTCAGAGATGTATAGCTACAGTACAGCTTTTGTGAGCTGTAACTTTAAGAAAACAAGTTTTAAATAGCACAAGTTGTATCATATTTTATTTCAGATGGTCTTGCATTGTCAAAATGTCAGATTTATTCATTTTTCCTCATTTAATGTGAACTCAAAATAGTAAAATTTTTGAGGGTTGTGGTTAAGGGACCTTTCATAAAACAGTATTCTGAAACCAGAGGGATGCTGAGTGTTTTCATAAGGAAGTTTTGTATCCTTTTTCCCTCTCCCATTCTATAAGTTCCCCATCTTCACAGTGTCAGATGAAGGGCGATTTTTCTCCCACAAAAGCTCATGAGATAAATAATGTTGTTAGTCTTTAGAAGTGCCACAGGGCTCCTTGTTTGTTTTGCAGAATTTGACTAACACAGCAATCCCTCTCTAACCTGTATCTTTTTTGTCATTTTTCTGTTCTGTTGTTCTATGCAGGCATAAAATTGAATAGTTATAGACTAAGATGAACAGAAAATGGAACCTCCCCCCAGGAGTTTATTTTATAGTAATGTTCAATAAATAAATCTGACTTTGGGAGTAGCTGAAAGTTTTGATTCCCTATTAACACTTCTGTTTCAGTCTGGGAACTTCATCATGACCTGGAAGCAACAGACATGCACAAAAAAATCATGAAGCCACGAATGAATGAAAGTGGAATATCACAGAAAGAAGAAAAACATAGCAGAGCTGGGTGTATTTGAGTCTTCTCTCATAGTAACAAACAGTAACAAATTTTGATATTTTTCTTTTATCCAGATGCTAGATGAAAATCACCACTTAATACAATGTATTATGGACTATCAGAGCAAAGGCAAAACAGCAGAATGTACTCAGTGAGTATCAGTTTACACTCTGGAATATTTTGGATATTATTCTTGTGTTTCTTTCCACAAAATGAAAGAATACTGTGAACAGTGTTGCACAACTGCTGCTGGCAGGAGTACCTGAAGTGCTCATTTTGTAATATTTACCATGTGTCAACATCTGTAAACTATTCTTGGGACATAACTGTGGGTATTTCAAGCAATGAAATTGCACAAACAATTAGCATCAATAATATATCAAAGCAAAGGAAAAATTGTGTAGAAATCAATATATTGGTGTGGTGGTGGGAGCTGGTCGCCTTCTGAAAATAAGCAAGAAAGCTGAACATTACAGTGGTTTCCAAAGAAAAATTGTAAACTGACCATAATTTGTGACTGCCATATTACTGCACAGAGCGACACTGGAATGAGGAAGGATCGTGGCAATCTGGTTTTTAAAAACATGAACGAGTAACTTGGAATTTATATGCTGACCTTAATTATTAATTATTTCACATTCAGAACTTCCACTAAATTCAGATGTAGATCAGCTCCAGGATTGTGGCTACACTTGAAGTAGCAGTGAACTGTGGGAAATTTGGAGTTCTGCCTGGAAAAGAGTAGTATTTCCTTTAGGACCTAATCCTGAACTCAAGATCAAGGCAAAATGCCTAGGACTGGACTATTAACTGAATGATATCACATTCATGTTGTGCTTTTAAAACCATGCACAATTAATGCATGAGAAGAGTCTTTACCATATGAAATGAAAGCTGGGATCTGTTTTTGCTGTTAAAGGGTGTATTTCTCTTATGAGGCATATACAGGTAACTCCCATGACAGGAGTTATGCATGTACAATAAGGGGAGACAGTAAGTCTGTGTGTAACTGTAAGGTGTGGCCTTTGTAAAGAGAAGATTACTCTTTAAACATTCTAACACATCGCTTATAAAAGTAAGGAAGTGTGAATTTGATGATCATAGGACTATTTGTTCAGGAGTTAAATACCAGTAGGTAGGTAATTATTTCCTAGTATACACAAAATTAAGAGTTTTATCAGAAGGAAGTTTAATTTTTAGAGCTCAAGGATCTTGGTGATCCATGTCTAAAGAAATTAAATATAGGCTTGGTAGTTCCCATCACTGCTTATTGTTCTTAATCATGAAAGCAATTTGCATTTTTTTACTGTAAACATGTATTAGATGTCAGTAGGGACAGACCAAATCTGCCCACTGAGGGGTTAAGTAAGTTGAGGGAGGAGGGGAAGCATGATAAAGCTATTTTTTCTTTCCAAAAAAAAAAAAAAAGGTGTGTATAGGGAAGGAACAGACAAGGCATTTGCCTTGTTATGAGCTAAGGATTCAAGACTTCATCACAGGAGATCTGAATCTTCTTCTGTAGGGAAATGAGTATTTTCTTCCTGCACTGCTATTTACCCACAAAAGATGTTGACCACTAAAAATAAGTCATTTGCTGCTACCACCACCCACCAAAAGAAAAATCATACAGTAAGAGAAGTTGGTTGTTTTGTTAGTGTCTCCCCAGCTTCCGAAAGTTTGAATTTCACCCAGGCTCTGTGGCACAGATTTTATTGGGATTTTTTTCCTCTAGGTTCTCTCCTGCTTCTCATCATGATCTTACCAAGTTCATTGATGGCTTGGAGAAGCGTGAATGTTTCAGATGATTTCAGTGGATGGCAGTAAACATGCAAGTTAAAGCACTCTTGAAACAGTGTTGTTAACCTGAGCTTGTTTGCTGGGCAAAAAAGTTTTGTTTTTTGGAACTCCAGAATTTATACTCTGTTAGTACTATGTTGAAATAAAGAAAATGGCCAGGTGTCACAGCAAGGGACAAGAAATCCAGATTCCAGCCACCTGCCACTCATTCAGTGTGTTTTCAAAGTACATATACAAAGTTACTGTTGTCATTTTGGTTGCAGGACATTAGAGAGACAAGGTGTTTGAGCTAATATTTTTACTGAAAACTGAAGAAGAGCTCTGTGCAAGCTTGAAAGCTTGTCTCTCTCCCCAAAGACAGCAGTAAAAGGTATTACTTGGTCCTGTAAAGATATTACTGGTACCTCACTCACTTTATCTCTTCTACTTGCTGAATTATCCATTTGAAAAACGGTTGTTGACTATTCTGAGGCTTTCTAATAAGACTCTGGACAATACAGAAATGGTCATTATTATTATTTATTAAGCTGGAAAGAGAGTGGGCTAACTGACATTTACCAGTGATTTATATATAGCGCAGAGAAGACAAGACTGTAGTGAATTGTGGGATGGGATTTGTTAGTATTTCTAACTCTTCCCAAGTAAGCTCTATCCCTTATCCTTTAGATACCAACAGATCTTGCACAGAAACCTGGTTTACTTGGCAACAATAGCAGACTCTAACCAGAATATGCAGTCTCTGCTTCCTGCAGTAAGTACCAATACTACCATCAGATATGTTGACTTATACCAGTGAGGCAATTCTTTGGGTATTGATTGGTGACAAAGAACTGTTACTAGTTAGCCATTTTAAATAAATCTTTCAAGAAAAAGCCTTAAATGTCCTGGATTTTAATGGAGAGTAATAGGAAAATATGTATTGGGATTACTTTTTAAATCCTGGCACCTGTAGAGCCAGGTGGCTAAATTACCATGAATCCAACTGTACAGGCTTTAACCAAACCTAGCAACAGCAGCCTTTTACTCTGACAGAGGGAAGTTTCCAGTGGTACATGCAAGACTTGCTTCCAGCCTGAGAGGGTCCTTAGATATTACCCCATACAACAGCGACATTTTAAAGCACAGAAAAGCTATGTTTCATGCATGAAACTGAAATATCACTGCTGTTTCTGTGCTTTAAAATATCCCTGTTGTACGGGGTAACGTCTCAGGACATTCTCAGGCTGGAAGCAAGTCCTGCATGTGCCATTGGAAACTTCCCTTTGTCAGGGTATAAAGCTGCTGGTTCTAGTCCTGAAAGGTACCAATATATGGGTCCTTAAATTTGGCACTAGTTGAGGATTAAATTTTGCACTAAGTTTCTTCATAAACTAGCAGCCTGAGTTTTCTGCAGGGCACATGGGACACCACGGTAATAAGCTTACTGTAAAGGTCTGGTCAGTACCACTGAAATCAAGAGCAGCTTTGTCATTAACTTCACTGGAGAGATGATCGTGCAAAATGCTTCTGCCAGACTGACAGATGTGATCTAAAGATACAGGGTTTGTTTCTGCTATATTCTTGCAGGAAGAAACTGCCACTTATGTCAAAGGAATTTTTGTCTGCATAGGGACTTCAGGATTGAACTCCATATTTTCAGAGATTCTGAGGCCAAAAGGCTCCACTGCCTGACCTTCTGCATAACATAAGCCATAAATTTCCCCCAGTTAATTCCTGTTTGACTAGAGAGCATCTTTTAGAAAAAAGTCCAATCTTGATTTTAACATTTCCAGTGATGGAAAATCCACCATAATGCTGGGTCAGTTGTTCCAGTGGTTAATTACCCTCACTGTTGCAAAACTGAATCTTATTTTGAGTTTGAAGTTTGTCTAGCTTCAACATGCAGACAGCAGATCATGTTACAACTTTGTCTGAGGAAGAAGCCTCTCTTATAAACTTTTTGTTCTCCATGTAACTAGCTACTTACGAACTGATGTAGCTTTTATTTCATATATAAATCAAAGGTCAGAACTACAAAACTGAAGATATTTTGTAGACTCATGGTCAGCTTCATGGTCAGCTCTAGTGCCCGTGCTCAGGCAAAATTCTCATTGATTTAAACAAGTTTTGTTTTGAGTAAACTGACATGATGAGGCTCTATGTTTTGTCTTTTAATTCTGAAGTGAACGTCTTGCTCACCTAATTGATTTAGAAAGAATCATATATAGTGTCATAACTGAAGATGTGCTTTATAAAGTTAATTCTTGCAAACCTTTACCTGTGTGAGCAGTCCCTGTCCATGTATATAGTCTTGTTGACTACTACCATAGGATGAAACCTCTGTGCACAGGGACCGTCACAAGGACCATGCTCCATTTTAACTCCAGAAGGCATGTGCCTTATGCTGTCTGCTCTACACCCAGATGAATTTCATCGATAAAAAGTACTTATATGAATAAAGGTTTGCAGGATCGGGTCCCAAATCTGTAAGACTAAAATTTGGAAGCACACTTTCAGCTTAGTCAGTTTGCATTTATAACAAGGTTAATGTCAGGGTTGTTATTTTTCTAATTAAAACCTAACCAAAAATCTGCTTCCCCTTCTTGTTGTTTGTAGCCACCAACACAAAACATGAATTTGGGCCCAGGAGGAATGACTCAGAGTGCATCCAACCAGTCTCTCCATTCACAGAGTAATCTCAGTGATGCAATTGGGACGGGCCTTCCTCCTTCCTCCCTCATGCAGAGTCAGATTAGCAATGGTAAGCTCTCTTCCCCTTTGTGCTGCTTTATGGTTGCCCAGCAACAAAATCATTAATGCAGAATATACTTAGAAGAGGTCTTTTACAGCTCTCTAACTCACCTTTCAGGCACATGGGAATTTCAGGCACATGCTGAAATATTCACAAAATGGCTACAGTTTATATTACTGCTTGGATTCTGTAAGGCCTCTACGCAGATTTCTGGAGGGGAAATAAAAATGAAACAAAATATTTTAAACCATGCAATGAAAATCATCAATTAAAAGATATTTCAAAATCAAATACCTGAACAGTTTGAAAATAAACATACATCGAGTTGTATATTGCAACCCTTTTGCACTAAAGCAAGCTGCCAAATTAAGGTCAATGGGATGGATAGGGTGAACATGGATTGTTTCCATGAGTAAAAATTGCAAAATAGGCCCTCAGACTTCAGAATTCTTCTAAGATAAATACCCTTTCAAAAACAAACTGCAGTTACATTAGAGTCTTATGAGGAGCCTGTATAACCAAACAACTGACACAGACTTTTTTTCATGTAAAACTGTAAACTTAGAAACTGCACTTACATCTGAATTTTTCTACCTGTGTTCTTGCAAGAGCACCAAAAATTAGTGTAACTGAAAGAGTTTTCCTCTGTTTTTGCATTTTGCTTTCTTCACGGATTTGACAATGTTTGAGGTATAATCAGTTTAATCATGGTAGAGCTTAATAATAGCTAGCATTGCTGCCTATGTGTTATGTTCTTCCTGTTGCTGTTCTAGGAAGTGTCATTTGGCTGAAGGTATATAAAGAATTGAGTTGTTTCAGATGGAGTGGGGGCAGTTATGGAGTGTAGGAACCCTAAGTCTGGGGGGAATGAGGCAGAGGAACCTCGGGTTTGGTGGAGAAATCCCTGATCTGCGAAACAGCTGAGCACGTCCGTTGCCAGAGACAAGCTGAGAATGTTCCTGTTGGTTTCTTCATGCTCCACGCTAGTGAGAGATGCATTGCTGGGGAGGGCACTGGGTGCAGCCAGCCGTGGAGAAGGGCTTGCCTACTAGCATGGATAGCGGAGATGGGAGAGAGGGAAGGAGAGACAGGTCAGTGCCCTAGGAAGGGAGATCTGCCCTGCCACTGTGAACAGCACACCCACACATCACTGCTGGAAACTGAGATGGAGAAGGCAGTTCAGTCTATAGGGTGGGGATCCCTGATATTCCCACTGCAAAATAGCAACCCCCACCTCTTGCAAGTCAGCTGCTGAGGAGAGGAAGAGGAAACCTTCTAGCCGCACCTCTGCTGCTCCCTCAACCCCTGCTTCTTCCCTGTATCTCTCTCCTCCAGACACTCTCCCAGACTTCCCCCATAGGTGTTCTGCATGCAGACTCACTCAGGCAGTGCAAGTGCGTCCCCTGGACCTGTGCTGAAGGGTCAAGGTCAGAAGGGGAATGGAAAGATGTAGTGGGGGGAGGGGGCAGCGCCCCTACATGACCCCCCCCAATCTCCACTCCTGGATGTGACAACCCCATGCCACAAATGTTGCTCTTATGCAGTGGCTATGTTACTGTTAGTGAGTGGACATTCACAGTAGGGAAAGTGTTCCCAGAAGAAATATTGCTTGTAAGTGATGGTTGCCCTTATATCAGGCCTTGATAAATAATGTTTCTGGTCGCCAGGGCAACAAGTTCTAGCAGCCTGTCACCTAGCTCCACTGCAGAAATGTAGTGGAGGGGTGCCCTCTGGTGACCAAAAGTAAAATATCTATTGCCTAGCTGTGAGCCAGTTTTGTCCACCCCTGACTTGGGTGTTGCTACCAACAAGCAGACTTCAGCAGCTGTAAATTAGAATAGTCCATTGATTTCAACAGAGCTATACCAACGTACTCTGGCTGAGAATCTGGCTCATAGTTCCTCTATAAAGGAGGAGCGTGGAAACAATCTCAGATTTATGTTAGTCCATAAGACCCTCAGCTTTCATTTAAAAATAGCGAATTTCTGGTACTCCTAGCTGCAGATAAAAACATAACCCAGGTATACTTAAATAGCTTGAAAACCAGCAGGCAAATAAAAAGAAGCAAACTTTAATTTTTTTAATCTTGTGGTTGTGTGTGGGTTTTTGTTTTTTTTTTAAGGGAGCTTTCTGATTTTTGGGGCTCAGTGCAGGATTTTTGAAGGTTTGGGATTAGCCACACCAAAAATCAGAAGGCTCATGTAAAAATCTGAGATCTGGGGCTCTAAGAAACCAACAAATATTACAAGAGTCATTGGCACTGTATTCAATTCAGCCTGCAGTGTTTGTAAAATCCCTCAGCAGGAACACTCTCAGTCAGAGAGATTATAAACTTCATTCAAATACCACGTTGTCTCCTATAATAAAGGACAAGTATCTGCTTTACAAAACGTGTAACTGTAGGGCCAGACTTCAGCAGCTGTAAATTACAATAGTCCATTGATTTCAATAGAGCTATACCAATTTACTCTGGCTGAGAATCTGACTCATAGTCTCTCTATAAAAGAAGAGGGTGGAAACAATCTATGGTGAGTTTTCTCATTTCAATAGTTGCAAATACTTCAAGAATACCGAAGGAAAAGTGATGTTCAAAAAACTTTAAGATGTCATTCAGGTTGCAAATACAATAGATCAACCAAATCAAAATAACATAACGTTTTTTCTTTTGAAGATCCTGCACGTTTCTCCACTTAAAATGATTTTGCAACAATGTGAAACAGTGCATAGTAAAAATGACCATGTTTGCAAAAAATGTTCTTCAAAGAATTCAGAGCAATACTGGGTATGAAATAAGGCCCTGATCCTACATAGTTGTAGTTAGTTATCCAATGGCCCTTTGAGCTAAGAATTAAACATATGATAAGTAGGACAGTGCTTACAGCTCTAGGGCATGGTCAAAGCATATTGACAGCTATTCTTATTGACCATTGGCTTTTATTAGTACTACAAATAATTGACCACAACTTACAACTATGTGTATTAAAAATCAAGGTCAGCTTTATCCATTGTGTGACCCTGAGCAAGAGCCAGGCTCTGTGCTGCTGGAAAGTTGCATGAAGTTTCCTACAACTTCAAGGAATGGTTGGGAGTTCTACCACTCTCACCATCATGAAAGGAGATCAGGAATTTGTATGTTGCCACCTCAGCAAAGAACTGTGGGCTCACCCCCAAAAAGTAGGGGTGCAGAAAATCATTTTGTATTGTTTATACTTAAAGACAGGCCTGGTAACACAAAGCTCTGCATGTCTGGATGTTCATTGAAGAAGACTTGTACTTAAGTCTGTGGTTTGGCTCAGAGGCTCCCATGAAACCTTGCTGTCCTTATTTAGAGCCCAATCTGAAAACCTACTGAAGTCAATGGGGGTGCTGCATTGACTTCAGAGGGCTTTGGATTGGACTTTTACAGGCCTCTGTAAAGGCAAAATCAGTCAAGTGAGCACATACAATGTCCCAGTCACAACTGGCAAGATGCTGCTGTATGAATCCAAAAGGTTAAACTCCTCACGCTGGGCCTAAGTCAGCAAATGAACTGGGAGAGAGAGGGATAATGGTCACAGTGATAGGGACTAAGATGGCGGATAATTGCCCCTCTGAAAGCACTGAGTACTAGATCTTCAATCAAGCTGGGGCATGACAGACAGAAGAGGATGTGATAGGTGTAGAGGATGTCTAGAGGCTAAATGAGTACCATCACTCCCACTCTTTCCTTTCTACCCTAGGTTTGGTGGGGCTGCCATTCTCTTTTCTTATGTGGTGAGCTTGCTGAGGGGCATCTTCCTCCATTTCCTCTCTTCCCCTCATTTCTTCCTTCTCTTGTAAAAATGGTACCCATGGCCCTTGAGCCAAAAAGGTTGGGAACCACTGCTATATACCATAACAAGAACCCAGGTAAGGCTACAGAAATATTTGTGTACTCACTGTAGATTGTCAGTAAAAGCACCACTCTTTTTGTTGTGATCTGTTAGGTCCTAACCACGTGTCTATGCAGCAGTCAGGCCAGAGTACGATGCCCACAACCTCTCTGAGTATGACCGTGAGCAGCCATGGAACTGGGCCTGGTTATAGCCATACAGTGCCTGCATCTCAGAACGTGCCAATGCAAGGCCAGGGGTCAATAGGCAATTATGTCTCACGAACAAATATCAACATGCAGTCTAACCCAGGTAAGGTTCCCTTTCCTTTCACTGTGGAAGCGAAAGGACTTTTTAGTGATCTCAAAAGATGCATAATGTGAAAATGTGCTGTAAATATCTGTATAATGCTGTTTTTGCACATGAGCAGAGAGGCAGGAAAAGAGGTTGTTTTAAGCAACCTTTGTATTCAGTATTTTTTGCGCCCAGAATAAGTTGTTATAGCCTCAGCATCACTCTAACATCCACTCTCCTTCCCATGGCCCTCAGCGTGTGGTGGGAACGAGTGAATATTCAGAGCGTAGTAGCACTCTGGTCACACTGTGATGAACCCGACATATACCAACCCTCACTTTCTGAGCTGAGAGGGACTCTATAGAGCAATTATGCCAGTGGAAGAAACAATGGATAAACTCAGTGGATCTTTCTGATTTGGCATAAAGAGGCCAGAGGGGAATGAAGAATCTGTCCCAGTCTCTTAAAAATGTTCACCACTGTGTAATGAGTAGCAAATCAGATATTTAAAAATTCTTTCAAGGAAGTAGTGCAAAACTAAGAAAAAAATTAAATATCGTAACTTCAGTTTATTTAAATTCTGTAGTCATTAGGCCTAGAAATAAGATAGAAGAGGAAGGAGAAAGCTGGTTAAAGAAAAATGCAGCTGAAAATAAGGGTACAGGTGAAAAGGAACAAATATTTCTGTTTCCTCATACAAGGCTCTTTTCTGTAATCCTGTTGTAGCAGTGATTTGTTATTTATTGATAAAATATATATATACGTTAATATCCAAAAAATAATGGTGTACATTGATCATATCATCAGTTTATAGGTTCAGATAATAACATCAAAAAGTTAAATATGTACACTGGGGAAAAGTATACACTTTGTCTTTTTTGCTTGTTCCCCTCATGGAGAATTCACTGAATGATAAGGCTGCAACTTTTTAAAAAGACTAAATTGGCTAACACTTGTAGTTATTTTTCAGAAAGAGTAGGAAAAGAATTGTGCTATCATTTTAGAAAACAATGTTATCCATGTGCTATGTAGTCTCCATGATGCACCAGCAAGCGGCAACATCACACTACAACTCGGCGCAAGGAGGGAGTCAGCATTACCAAGGGCAGTCCTCCATTGCTATGATGAGTCAGAGCAACCAAGGCAACAGCATGATGGGTCAGCGACCCATGGGACCTTACAGATCTTCCCAGCAAGGTAAAGGTTAACATTCAATTCCTACAAAATTGTCTTTCTCTCCATTTCTGCTGCCACAGACAGATATGTCACACAGAAGCCATAATGATCTCAGAATGAGGGACGCTAGTGAAAGGTAAGACAAAAAATAACAAATAGTGTGAAAGGTACAAGTGGAATGTCAGGAAGGTTTTACTCTAGCTTTATTTTCATAGCTTTCCATGTCTATAGTTTTAGAAATGAGTAAGCCTACAGGGCATCCTACTTCTGTATAAAGAAAAAGACCATAATCCTGAGCCAATGCACGTTAAAGTTAATGAAAATCGTTCAGTTTACAGGAGTGGGCTTTGAATCAGGCCATTAGTCCCAATGTGGCTGTGTTCTTAATAAGGAAGAAGTCTCCACAAATGAGATTTAAATTTATATATATTTATATATAAAACATAATGATGGAATGCACTATAGGAATATGGGCCTAATTATGATTTTGAGTTTGAATGTTAGTATGAGCTGTAAGCTCAAAGCATGAGACCAAAAAGAATAAAATTTTGAGGAAGAATTGCTTGGGTTATATTTGTAGTGATCCTAGAAATACCAGCATTATCTTTATGTAAGGCTTGAGAAACAGGGAAAGTATGAATAATTGGAATCAAGTGCAAAGTACAGTAAAACTCTAAAACTTCCTTTTCTGTCTTTGGCTAGTGCCCAACAGTCAGCAATAAGATCACTTGTTTGTTATAGTGTATAAAAAGGAAGGCTCTTTAGCAGTTTCTTTGTCAGAGCTTTCTGTGGCCCGGTGATACCTGATGGGCCTGCACCTGTTCTAGGTATTTTGGCCAATGCATAGTATGTTGCTGGGCAGAGTATTAAGGTGTATATGCTTATATTGATATTTTGGGTTTAAGCAACACCAGGTGGCCTTTGGATTAATAAAGAAATTTTTGTATGAAAACTGAGTCACAATAAATCTTAATAAAATTATTAGGGAAATTATTTCCAACAGGCACCACAGGATAATTGCATCACTGTCAATCTTGATTGATTTCCAAAATATTTTCATTCTATAAAGTGAAGCAACTACTAGGCCAGTTCTGATTTAAAGTGAATTTAGATTATGAAATTTTGGTTTGTTTACTTTCTAATTGGATTCTCAGAGAGATTTAAAGTTAACTATATTATTAAGCACAGGATTCTTCTGGGTTTTATGCTATTTAGCAACTCAGGCCAGTAAATTAATTGTTGCTACAATTTTTGGCATCACCTTGTGGGGTTTTTCTTGCCCTGTTATTTGACAGCATGCAATCCTAATAAGAAATTAGTTCTTTCTCAGATTTAGCAAAAGCAGTTCCTTTCCAATGAGAAAAAACATCTTTGAAACGGTTCTGAACATATACAACTCAGTGATTCATCCCAGAAGAAAACATTGTTCACTTGACGAATATCTATCTAGATTAAAAAAAAAAAAAAAATCCCCGGTGGTTTTCACACGCTATTTATTATTCTCTCCCCCCCCCCCCCATTGATTTACAGGTTCTTCTCAGCAGTACATGGGGCAGGAGGAATATTACAGTGAACAGTACAGCCATGGACAGGGATCATCAGAGCCCATGAACCAGCAATATTATCCAGATGGTAATTTTCTCGAGCAATAGATACTCTTATATTGATGGAGCGGAGCTTGACGTGATGCTGAACTATACAGCTGCCCCATTCAAGAATTAAAACTTGGAACTCAAATAAGCTTTCAGCCTGAAATGCCAGGAAATCCTGATGCCAATACATATGGTTCTGTGTACACATGTGAATTGAAGCACTATTACTAACTGCTTCCTGAAAAGAGCAGGAAGCCTACAGGAGAATCCCTGGGACAGGGAACATGCTCAGTTTATCAAAGAACGCTAATTCACTTTGGCAAACACACTGCCACCTCATGAGCAGGGATCCTAGTTTTCCAAGATAAAAAACCAAAATTCCCTAGTTTAAAAAACCTGTGTTTTTTTCCATGATTAAAAGGAAAAACTGAACTTGTGTTTCCTCTAGCTGCTAATGTATATTAAAAAAAATAGGTATCAGTTGAATATGTTTTATTGATACGTTTCCGATTTGAAAGTATGTTTGAGGCATACCAGTGCCATTAATCATTATAAAAAATAAAAATAGTAGAATTGCAACTTATATTTCTTATATATGTCAGATAGATCTGTCTGTCAGCCCTGGGTAGTTGGGTTCATGCTCACAGCCCGAGTTTGGTTAATGCAGAAGAGATGGATAATGGAAGCTCGGGAAAAGGAGGTTCTACTGTATATGTTTTTGTCCCGTCCCATTCCCTCACCCCCAAGTGTAAAAAGTAAACTTTCTCTTGTAAAAATGCAAATTCTGCATTTTTCCATAACAAATGGATTTCTGGGATCCCTGCTCATCAGGAAGCTTCTTTTAGCCTGGTCTGTGAATGTGTGACTTTAAATTGTGTGTGTAATTATTTAATTATGTATGAAATGATAGGTACACTATACATTGTGTGTAAAATAACACACACACAGAGCTATGGGTCAGACAACTCTTTCTGATTAACTTTCTTAATTTTATTTGTTTCTTTGCTATTTGATTGCAGGTCATGGTGATTATGCATATCAGCAGTCATCCTATACCGAGCAGAGCTATGATAGGTCATTTGAGGACTCCACACAACATTACTATGAAGGAGGTGAGATGATGTATTTGCAATCCATGCCAAGAAAAGCTCTAAGCCACACAAAGTACTTAGTCTACTTAGGTAAAATATAAACACTGTTTTATAGCATTTCTGCAGAATTAAAACTGCTCAACTCTTAAACTAAAATATTATCCTAAATTGAACATTATTCAGGAGTGTTTGGCAAATAAAATTTAATTGTGTAGAGCAACTTTTCTAATACATTTATCCCAAAACATTATGCACAACCGTACATAACACTAGTAATTATGCAGGTTAATGGTTAATTATACAAAAGCTTTCTGTGCATTAGGAAAGCAACCCATTGCTGACAACATAATGGGTATAGCTGAACTCGATGCAGTTTATAGCATTAGATGTTAGTATCTTTTTATGTGGGAGAAAATAGTAGTCATAATCAGTGCCGGATTTCCCATTAGGCACTGTAGGCACAGTGCCTAGGGCCTATGAATTTTTAGGGCCTATGAAGGAGGGGGAAAATTAAAAAAGCAGGAAAAATAAGGAAAATCACTTGGTTTAGCATTAGAATAGTTTCAAGTGCATCATGTCAATTGACATGATTCAGTTGGCATTTACCCCTCTTTTTGCACATTTCAGAGTGAAAGTGCCTAGGGCCTACAAACACCATAATCTGGCCCTGGTTATAAAACCATGATTATTTGTTCTCTTAAAAAACACATTGTATGATGTTTTCACTTAACTTTAAATTGACATATTAATGACTTAACAGTTAATGTATTAAAAGGATATGGTGGGAAGTAAATATAAGTGCCAGAGTTCAATAAAGATTAGGCAACAAATGGTGGCTACAGATGGAACCTTTTGCAGACCGAGAGAGGGCATACTGGTGTTTTAGGTATGAGGAAAAGCAGTTTGCCAAATGCTCAAACAGACAGGGTTTCATGCTTGTAAATAAAATCAAATGATGGTTCAGTCTTTCTGAATTTTCAGACAACACTAAAATTGGAAGCAGAGCAAATAATGAAAAGTAATAGAAGCAAATATAAAGACCCATTAGTTTAAATAGTTGGAATTATTCAGATGAATAAAATCTCTGGAATCAGACAAAGTTAACAGGAAGCACACGAGTTATTTCTATTTAATGTATAATTAAATATTCAAACTTAAAAGTTAGAAAGTGTGAAGAAATACAGAAACTGTTATGGGGTGTCAGACTGCTCCTAAGCTTCATCATCTCTCTCCTCACTCCTTCCTCCCACTGTCTTATTTAATTTCCCCAGCTTGTCTTACTCCCTCTTTACAGATCAAGAAAACTCTGCTCCATTGAATAACTAGATTTTTTTGTTTCACTGTATTTCAACACTGCAAGTAAACATAAATATACAAACAATAGTTATTCTAGGGATAAGAGCCTTGCTGGCCATCAGGGACCAAAGAGGGAGGATAGGAGAGGAGAGAGATGGTAGTGAGTGAAATGAGTGAAGAGGCTTTTAACATTAAAAAGAGATTGTACAATTTCCCCTTCATCACTATGAGAGCCACATTTCCTTTGCTTTTTAATACACTTTTTCTCTTTCACATAAATGTTGGAGTTTGTCTGTTTACAATGAAGTGGTGGAAGCAGGTACCTTTGTTGCAGGCAATTTTTCTAGCACAGGAGCCACTTAGAGCAGAAGAATTATAGCAGTTAGTCAGTGTAGAATGATTTGTATATTCACAGTACAATTACTGAGAAATTATCATGCTGGGGGAGCTTTTCAATTAGGTGTCTATCTTCCACTGAAAGTCATTGGCAGTCAGGCCTGTGAGTGCCTTTGAAAATCTCCACTACTATGATTTTACACATCAGGCAGGAGAAAAACTTCAGTGTCACAAATCAGTAGTACCACAGCTTCCTGCACACTGACTGGCTGAGAGAATTTAATGTCAGCATAATGAGGTTTATTGTACTCCTTGGTCATATTGACACAGTATCAGTCACTTCAAGTATTTTCAGCAAGATTCAGTATATTTCTTTCCCAAAAGACAGAGTATAATTTTCAGACAATTTAATGACTGCATTGCTTGAACATTTTGGAGTGCTTAATCACTGGAAACACTTAAATTAGGCTATGAGTCTCATCTGAAGAAACCAATTTCTAGGTAGAGACTTCATTCATTTTGTTGTTTGCAAATTTGCAAACTGTATTTCCCTTGTAGGACGTCTTAATAGTTCCAATAAAAAATTGCAGGGGCCTATAAGAATGAAATGTCGTCTTTTCCTTGGAAATATGAATAAGGAATATTATTTATTAACTGAAAGCAAATACAGTGGGAGGGCTTTTGGGATACCAGCTGTTGAGTCTTGGCTCTGTTGTCATCAAGACTTGCTTCGTTTACCTCTGGGACAGTTTTTTATTAAGACAAGCTATCCATTTCATGGCAGGCTGTTTATTTGCATGTTCAGTGATGTAGATGAATAAATGACCCCTTACATCCCATCTACCCCTACTGTGTGAGCTTCACAAGAAACAGAATTGATCCATATCTAGGAATCAAAAAACTGCAAATTAAAGCCAATGCACTCTGCATGTTTTTGAAAAACAAAACCTCATTCTAAAAAGTAAAACAGATTTAAAATATAATCTGTTCATAAAGAAGTGTTGAGTCATGAATATAATTAAATAGCTTAACAAAAATAGGAACTACTCTGTCATTTAAAGAGTGCTCAGTCAAGGTACTTGAGATGATTTTTAAAAAACTTAACTTTAGTTTTTAACCCACTATTGTGTTCAAATATTATTCTGTGGAAACTTGAAAATGAAATTTGTTTCCTTACTGATATTCCTTTATTACGTACACAGACAGGTTGTATAGTGTAGGGCTGCTCATCACAAATGAAGTCCAGTCATAAAATTCTGATGTATAACTCCTATTGAAGCATATAGGAGTTTCAGAGCACATTACAGAATAGTATTTATGAATGAATTTATTGAGTGACTGAATTTGTTTTTAAACAAAAAGCATGTTTCCTTTAAAACAGAATCACACATGGCCACATCCTGACTCCTGGTATATAAATATGTAAACCCCATTGGCTGTATAAAATAGGTGAGCTCTATAGTCATCCCAGCCTCCTCTGTCCATCCCAAGACTGTAGTAACTGTGTTTACTTAGAATATGGTGGCGCCAGTTGTGAAAAGGGGGAAGAACAGAGGGATCAGATGCCTAAAATTTTCATGTGTAAGATTTCGTGAGGGGGTAGCCATGTTAGTCTGTGTACAGCAAAAACAATGAGTCCCGTCGTACCTTAAAGACAACAGATTTCTTCAGGCATAAGCTTGTGTGAAGAGTGAAGAATCAGGCCTACTGTTTTGGTCAAACAGAACCTTCGTGTAGTTTCATTTTCAACCTATTTGCTTTCTGTAGATTACCACAGGCTAGAGGAAGGCCAAAAGATCAGTTTAATGGAAAATAAAAGTGAATTAAGGATAAACCCTTGCAGTTCAAATTGACTGGTGTGTATTGGAGAAATTTTGATCACCCACAAATTTAATGTCCATTTTCTAAAGAATGGTAGATACTGTGTGAGTATCCAGATAAATACATGAAAATGACAGTGTGCATTTTGCAGGATGTGCATTCATATAGACTTTACTTGGTCTTTATGTATTTTTGTCACAGGAAAATACCTAATTATTAGTGTATATTTATACTAATGTGTTGGAAGTAAAGATACTTTGCTCTTTTAAAACATATATTTTACTTTTAGATTTTTGGTTAAAGAAGAGCTGATATTTAAAATGTAAAAGGAAAAGGGAGCAGCCAGCATTGAGGAGGGGGAGTAGGGATGTGTGTGCATGTTGACTTGTTAAAGAATTTGTTCTCCGTGCACCAAGCAAAACCAAGTAATAAAACAATCAAAGGCACAGCCTCTTAAAATGAGCTAAAAATGACTAGAGAATGAACTCCTGTTTGCAGGCTGGTAAAATGTAGTGGAATGCTCTTTTTCAAAAGAATACCCTTCTCAAGGTTTATTGTCAAGAAACCTTATTCCATTATTTTCAGTGTGATCAGCAACTATACCAGGACAGCTACTGCTTCTGTACATAAACTCTATTAATGTTCTCCTCTCTAGGAAACTCCCAGTATAGCCAGCAGCAGGCAGGATACCAACAGGGAGCAGCACAACAGCAAACATATTCACAGCAACAATACCCAAATCAGCAAAGCTACCCGGGACAACAATCTGGATATGGTAAGAAAGTTGTCTTTGGAATGTCTTGTGTTTGCAATCCCTCCTATAAATTTGCCCATTCTGCACCTAGGAATAAACAGATAAATTGTCCATTTCCCTTTGTAGCCCAAAGCACCAGCTTTAACTTCTGAACACTGTAGTATCTAGTTCAGCCAAGTGGAGGTTCAGTATGTTATAATACAGGATCTCTAACTCCCTGACACTAGTGGCTGGGAAAGCTGTGTAGACAGACAGCATGCTTATTCCCCATATTATTGACTTATTTACAGGTGTGGGTGGGTGGGTGAATGGCTGGGTGGGGGTTGTTATACTAGTGCTCAGGCCTCACAAATATACAATTTTTATATAGTTGAAACAGGGAGGAAGTCATATAAGAATTTGACAATCCCGACTACCTCATGTAGATTTCTTGCAGTGGCATCTATGCTTTACTATTGCTTGGTGAGGAAGAAGACTGAATGTGATCTGGATATCCAACTTGCATTAGCACACTAAAGAAATTTTGGGGGCATTCTGCTCTCAAAATGAAGATCCTCCCTGCTACCGTGGAGAGTCCAGGTTGGATAACTGATCATGGTCTCTCTGCTCAGATTGGGATCGCTGTAAAAGCAGCATAAACATTTCATGTGGCTCAGAAGCAAGTAGTGGCGTTCATGGTCTCAAAGAAGAATGGTCTAGACATGCTCAGCCACAGGATGGTGGCCATGTCCTGTGTCAAATCATATAATGCTCCTGTTGATGCACCTCAGAATATTAGCCTTTTCCTCAGTTGCATCACATTGACTCATGTTCAGTTTGTGCTTTTGTATCTTTTTCAATAGTACTACTATGTAGATAGTTACGCCCCACTGTGTAGTTGTGCATTTCATTTTTCTTCAGTGTAGTACTCTGCACTTGCCTTTATTGAATATCATTAATCACAGAACAATTCTCTGATTTGTCAAGGCTGTTTTGAATTCAAATCCTGTCCTTGCTACGCCTCCTATCTTTGTGTAATCTGCAAATTTTATCAGCATACTCTTCATTCCATTATCCAAATCATTAATGAAAATATTGAATAGAACTGGACCTAGGACTGAGCCATGGGATCTGATTGGTAGCAAATTATTGATAACTATTCTTTGAGTAGTCTTTCAACAGCTGAGTACTCACTTTATGGTAATTTCATCTAGATGTTTCATTTCCCTTGTTTGCTTATGAGAACGTGATGTAGGACTTAATCAAAAGCTTTCTTTAAATCAGGGGTCTCAAACATGTGGCCCGTGGGCCACATGTGGCCCTTACAGCTATTTCCTGCAGCCCGCAACAACACTATTGTTACCAGTATTTGCAATATTGTCGTATGAAAAGGTTTCAGTCGTGTGGCCTTCAGGCTAACATACTAGTCCTCATGCGGACCTTGAGTTTGAGACCCCTGCTTTAAATCAAGGTATATCACATCTAATGTCCTCTCCTCCCATCTACTAAGCTAATAACCTTATCAAAGGAAGAAATTTAAGTTGGTTTGGCATGATTTGTTGTTGATAAATCCATGCTGGCTATTCTTTATAGTCTTGATTCTCTAGGTGCTTACATATTGATTAACAATTTTTTTCAGTATCCTTCCAGGTATCAAAGTTAGACTGATTTGGTCTATGTTCTCTGGGTCCTCTTTTAAAGATAGGCAGTATGTATGCCCTTCTCCAGCTCTCTGGGACTCTGCCCATCCGCCATGAGATCTTGAAGATAATGGCTAAAATTCTGGGATTGCTTTAACTAGTTTGTTAACTAGTCTAGCATTAATTTCATCAGACCCTGCCAAGCTGAAGATATTTATCTTACCTAAATATTCTTTAATGTGTTTATTCTCTATTTTGGCTTGCATTCCTTCCTTCTTGTTCATAATGTATTGGGTATCTGATCACCGTTAATCAGTCTTTTTAGTGGAGGTAGCAAAATGGCTATTAAAGACTTCCTCTTGAAATCATCAATCATTAGCTCTCCTTTCGTGTTTAAAATAGAGAGTCTGCACTTCCCTTCCTCACTCTTTCTCTTGCTCCTAACATACTGAAAGAGCCTCTTACAGCATTTCATGTCCTGTTTAAGGTGTAACTCATTTTGTGCATCAGCTTTTCTGATTTTTATCTCTGTATGCTTGTACTACTCTTTTGTACTCCTCAGCGATTCATGTATGTTTCCATTTTGGTAGAATTTCTTTTTGATTTTCAGGCCATTTAAAGAGCATCTGATAGAGCCATCCTCTTACCTTCTTTTACAGGTCCTGCACAAGGAGCCTCTTCACAGTATTCCAGCTACCAACAAGGACAAGGGCAGCAGTACGGAACTTACAGAACTTCTCAGACAGGACCATCTGCCCAACAACAAAGGCCATATGGCTATGAGCAGGTAAATGACCTTAACTTCTGCCATAAAGGGTCCAGACTGGCCTTTTTTCAGGAAGCTCTGCCTTGGAAGAAATCAGCTTTTCCTTGTGCACAGGAAAAACTATGAGGTTGATGACCCAGCTCTACTGTCATAGAGAATCCAGTGTGAGTGTACTGGCACTGCATTATTAGGCCCCTCCAATTTCATAAGCTAAAATATAATTATTTTTCTTAAGCCCATATGTGCATGACACAGAAATGATTTTATCTTCTAATGTGTCGTATTTTGTAATTTTTAACAGGGTCAATATGGAAACTACCAGCAATAAAGGGAGAAGCTCCTGTATTTCATTTAATGGTATATCCATCTTTTGAACTGGATGTACTGATAGTTTTGATTAATTGTAATATATTGGTTACCCCTTAGCACAAAGCAGCGTCTGTACGTGAACAGTGTTCATTTCATGCTGGATATGAAGCAGTGCACTACTGGTAACAAGACAATGCTTTAATGGTTTAATATATTTGGTGCTGTGTATAGTACTGTGTTGATACAATGCAGAAGTTTTGGGTTCTCCTCCATTCTTGATGTTTCTAAATAGACTAGGGGTCAGCTGCTCAATTTTTACGTGCCCAAATCTGGGGAACAGCAGCTAGGATATTCTGCAGTCCAGTTAAATACAAATACCACTTAGTCATATCTCCTACTCATGCAGTTGTTCTAATACAGGTTATGAACCTATATTTAACTGGATGTATTGCGGTTTACCTGTTGTATATGCCTCCCTCTGAAATCCATGGCTCTCAACTATCCATGTCTCTTCTTTAAGGTATGGAGACAGATGTGTACTTTTATACTGAATCAATTTCCGCACTATAAGACCAACTGAAGTAATATTTCATCTGCTGAGAACAGTATACTCAACAAATTTATATAGCTAATTACCCATCTTCTAGTTTACTATCTGCACAATTCCACATTTTTCTAGTAAAAGGTGCAGAGATGAACAAAATCTATATTCAACGAAATAAGTATATCCATTTAGAAGAACCTTTTATAGTCCCATGGAGAGTATAAGTATGGTGTATGTTATAGGTAAAAGAAATAAAATGGAACTCTGGAAATGAATCTGTTAGTCTACTAAAAGTCGTTATTATGCTTAGCTGACAAACATCCGGCCATATTCCAGTCATAAATGTGTTACTCCAACTTTTATAACACATGTAAAAATATTCATGCCAAATTTCCCAGGTAGCCAGTTCTTTAATATTTGGTTCATCCACTGCCCTTATTAGTTCAGATTTTCCAGCAAGCATTACAGTCATAATTTGATACCCTGATTTTATTTGACTTTTTGTGTAGCTTGATAAAAGTAATTCAGAATCAGTGTAAAAAGTCTATCAGTGTTTCAAAGGAACAAATCAATAATTCAGCTTTAACTATAAACATTCATTATGCACCTGGAAAGGGCCATTGTTAATGCAATTCAACCATTAAAGGAAAACCTATAGAGGGAGAATGCGAATGTCAGGATAATGGTACTTAAAAGACAATATAAACAAAAAAAGTAAAAAGCAGTTAATGTTCAGTTTTACTTTTTTTTTTTTAAATCTCAGATGTTTATTGCTGAATAAAATTTATGTCCAAATTGTCTACAGTTCAAATAGCTAAAATGTATTTAATATACATTTCTTAAAAAGTGAAATATTACCCCATGGCTAATTACAACTTCCAGAGTGTAGGGTTTAAATGCATCCTATGTGTTTTCTCCTTTTTTCTTTTTTTTAAGATGAGATGTTTATTTAATTATATTTTGGGTTATGGAATTTTTATATTCTGAAACTAAAGCCACCCAGAAAATATAGATGTTCTATGTTAGATTTGGATTTATTTTTCCTGGCAAGAAAAATGTTAATACTTGATATGATAGCTAAATAGTATATAGTTTAAATACTGTTCAGGCTCTTCCTTTGTAGCATTAACAATAATAATCACTGATCAATGAAATGGAGTTAGCATTTTTTCGTATCCATTTTTCTTTTTCCTTACTGCTGGTGTTTTCATACAACTGAGTACTCAAATATAAGGCACAGAAATGAAGTAAGAGTTTTCTTTATAAATGTTACTTTTACAAGAAAATGCAATATTGCTTGTTGCCAGCTTGGAAATATGCCTTTTATGTGGTTTTTGAAAGTGCTAAAATAATTCTTTAGAGAGAATATGAACAACATTTTAAAAAATTAAACAGCAAAATTACATCTGAAATGTCTTACATTAAGAATTTCTTGAATGTTGTGTATATACTGTATTTGAAAGAGCACTTTGGAAATAGTTTGTACATTTATTTCCTAATTTATACATGATTTTTGGTGTTAATATTTCTAATTGTTAATAACGAAATGTTTATTTAATGTGTTGTCCATTTTTATGTATTAATGTGGAAATGAAAAGTGATGCCAGCATTTTGACTTTTTTTCATTGATTGTATCATTTTCTCTTTTGTAATGCAGAATGCTTGAAAGTGATTTAGGTTTAAATGAATTGATTGTGAAGCCTATTGATGGTACTTTTCCTATGATGCAAAGACTTTTTTTTAAAAAGGACCAGTGTAATAACAACGAGAGAGTGTTTTTATTGCAGCCTTTCTGAAAATAATACTTCATCACATTTCCTCCATGCTAGTCTACTGTACTTCAGGTAAAGATCACTGCATGTGAAAACACAGTTTTCAGTTCTTCTACGGGTATGTCTATACCAGTGTTTCCTAACTGGTGTGCCATCAGGCCTGAGCAGGTGTGCCACAGAATTTTTTGAAACACCTCTCAGTTTTGGATTGGCTTGTGAATATTCATAAATTTATTTGGAGACAATATGGTGGTGTACCTCAAAATAATCAAAGGTATCAAGGTGTGTCATGGCAAAGAAAAGGTTGGGAACCACTGGTCTGTACTGATGGTGGCAGATCTGCAGCTATCAGTGCACTCTTCCAGGTTCAATTGGCTCAATCAATTTATAGTGTCATGCTGTAACTCCAGCCCCATAACTGGAGAAGCGCCAGGGCTGGCCAGACCATATAGGTGAACAGGGTGGTTGCCTTGGCTGCCAGGCTGTATTTAAACAATATATTTATATGTTCTTTCTCACAAACAAAAGACTCACCCCCGAAAGGGGGCACCAAAATCACAGTTCACCTCGGACACCAAAACCCCTTGGGCCAGCTGCAAGTAGCGCTAAATGGCCGGATGGCATTTCCGGTTGCCTTAGTGCTGTGTGTAGAGGGAGATAAGCAGGGGTTAGTAAGATGAAAGTAGACACACATGGTATTTTATGCCAAAAAGTGCAGCAAGCGTAGACTAGGGCTTAGCCTTGTTTGATCTGCAAAGCTCAAGCACGCTTGCCAGACCAATCTGGTCTTGTGAGGGCAGAGCATAATGTGGTGTTACAGGTAAGTCCCCGGCTCTCGCTGACGCCAAGGGCAAAGCTCCTGATGCTATTAAGTAGAGCAGCTTGCTGAGAGGACAGAGGCGAAAGCCCTGATGCGGCCCAGGCTTGGTTTCCCCAGCAGCAGTAGATGGTGTCAAGCGGTTACTCCCCTATCCACCCTGGCTAGGGTTACCAGCAATGTTCCCCCTAATTTTCATAGTCTGTGTGTGCAAAAAATTTCTTTTGTGCAAATTTTCGTAACCAGTATCCAAATTTGTGCACACTCCAGTGAGTGTAACGAAGTATATGATGCAAATAATTACATTTTTTTGATATGGTGATGGAAATGGCTTTATAAATGACAAAACAACAAGGAGTTGTGTGGCACTTTAAGACTAACAGATTATTTTTTTGCATGAGCTTTCGTGGGAGAAGATCCCACTTCCTCAGATGCTTTGAAGATGGGTGAGCTTTCTGTAAGTGCACGCATCTTCGAAGCATCTGAGGAAGTGGGATCTTCTCCCACAAAAGCTCATGCAAAAAATAAATCTGTTAGTCTTAAAGTGCCACACAGCTCCTTGTTGTTTTTTCACTGGCCTAGACTAACACGGCTATCCCTTTTAAAATTGACATAA
This sequence comes from Podocnemis expansa, assembly GCA_007922195.1. Lineage (NCBI taxonomy): Eukaryota > Metazoa > Chordata > Testudines > Podocnemididae > Podocnemis > Podocnemis expansa. The sequence goes on along the minus strand of ML682026.1, from coordinate 4,704,931 downwards.
ATGACAAAACCTTCTTTGAAAAATGCTATTTGAAACTGCCTTCTTAAAGTAGCACAAAAACATTAGCACTGTTGAATTTTTTTGTGCGTGCTTTATTTTGTTGTGTGCATGGGCTGTGCGCACAGCTTGGGGGAAACACAGGTGACCAGCTGTCAGGCAAAAGGAGGACACGCCCTCCTTTTTATCTTCACATCCTCCGTCCGTCAGGCATTTTAAAAACATGATTTTGTCCGGCTTTTTACTTACAGGGGTTAAAGCATGCTGGAACGTCTCCGAACACCCTATTTTTAGGGGGGAAGCGATCCCGGGCCGGCTAAAAACAGAATATTACATTAATGCTACATTTCTTCTCCACGTGTTTGTACTTCCCTCCCCTCCTTTCCATGTTTTGGTGTCAGCCCTGGGAGACCTAGTTTTCCTAGAGGCAGGTGATGGATCGACTGGGGCGCGTTGCACCACCTGGCTACTTTGAAGATTTCCAAAGGGATAGCCGTGTTAGTCTAATCCAGCAAAAAAAACCCCCCAAGGAGTCACGTGGCACTTTGACTCACAGATGGGGTGGGGGCGGGGCCACCCGAGCCGCTACAGCCACCTGGCGGCCGGGTTTTTCCCGCGCTTGGCTTCCCGCCTCAGACAGGCGCTAGCGCGCCTGCGCCGGCGGGAGGAGGCGCGAGGGCGCATGCGCGAGGGCGTGACCCCGACGTGACTTCCCTGTCGGCGGGTCACGTGAGCGGAAGGAACGCGCGGGGAGCCTCCTGAGGGAGCGTTAGCGCCTGGTTCCTGGCTCCCGCCCGCGGGTATCCCAACGGCCGAGCTGCCCGTAGGCCGCCCCCGCCCTGTGCTGTCGCGACTTGTCGGCGACATGGCTAGTCCCTGAGGCGCTCTCTCGATATGTCCTTTTTCCAGGCGAGGATGCTGCGGCCTCAAGTCCTGACATGGAGAGTGGGGGCGCTGTTGGAGGGCTTGTCGCCATGGAGACCGGCATCTTCGCCCCACCTGCCGGCCGGCTTACAGCAGCGGGCTCGGGGCGGGCAGAGGACTCTCGCCACCAGCTGTGCGGAAAATCACGGCCCCAGGCGAAAAAGAGCAATGTCGGAAAAGAAGATGGTAAATTCTAAACTGAAATGCAGCGAGGTTCTGGGTCGGCAACTTTTGGCGATCCCCGGGCCCGTTCGTCTTCCCCAGCCCTCGCCTGGTGCCGGCGGTCCCCTCTGCTGAAAAACTGGCAGTTGCCTGAAAGTTCAACCACGGTCCCAGCTGGAGTGGGAGCGCTTCCCAGGCGTGCCATGGAAAGAGAGAGCCCAGAGTGGCTCATCTTGGCGGTGTGCCTGGGGGCAGGGGTTTCCAGGCAGGCGGCAAAAAGAAGCGGCTCCTTTCAGGGGTTACCAGGCATGGTGCAGAAAGAAGTGGCTCCTTTGGGGAGCTTCATGTTACAGAGAAGAGCCACTCTGGGCAGCTTTCTTCTGCGTCCTATGGAGGCATAGGCATGAGGGGAACTCCTCTGTCCCAGCTGCACCCAAAGGAAGCTGCCCAGAGTGGTTTTCGGTAGCAGGAGTGGCCATTTCTGTGGTACTGCAGAGGGTTTCACGTGCCACTCTGAATGGTCTCGGGTGCCACTGTTGGCACGCATGCCAGGGGTTGCCTACCCCTGCAGCTAAGTTCACGTATCCTGTATTCAGAGAACTTTCTGTGTGCTAAATCAGTACACTGCGCCCAGACGTGTGTTCCAAAGGGGCAGCTGTGTCAGTCCAGTTCATCAAAAAAAGCAAGGAGTCCTGTGACACTTAAAGATTTATTTGACGCATGAGCTTTCATGAGAGAAAAATCCCATTTCATCAGGTGCTTTGAAGATGGGGAAACTTACAGAATAGGATGAAAATACATGCAAGGGAGTTTAAGACATGGGATCGGGTCATTCACTAACAGCAAATCAGTGCAGCTATGTGTTGTGTATGTTACTTACCTACTTCACATAAATTTAATGATATGCCATTAAAGCAAATAAGGAGTCTGGTGATAGTTTTGAAAAAACAACAAGCAGTTGTGTGGCACTTTAAGACTAAGAGATTTATTTTTTGCATGAGCTTTCGTGGGAGAAGATCCCACTTCTTCAGATGCTTCGAAGCATCTTCTTCCACGAAAGCTCATGCAAAAAATAAATCTGTTAGTCTTAAAGTGCCACACAACTGCTTGCTTTTTTTTTTTTTTTACTGGACTAGACTAACACGGCTATCCCTTTGGAAACTGATAGTTTTGAAGACTAACAAATTCATTTAGCCCATGAGATTTGTGGAAGAGAATCCCACTTCAGTCATTAACATTATAAAGAAACACTTCTTATGGAGTATAATTAATTTATTGAATAGTTGGAAAACATTCAGAAGTATTTTGTGAAATAACAATTTCAATTCATAGTGACCCATTATTCAGAACAACTTCAATTCTAATAGTAATTATAGGAGTTGCTTCATTGTAGAGGTTTTAATCATCATAACTCTTTGAGTTGGAAAAAGGACAGAAAAATACATTTTTTGTCTTTTAGACCATTGTCTTTTTAAAGTTAAATTTGTGTTTTGCTGGCTTTGGAAGGAACTTGCACAACTCCCATACAGCCTAGATTTAGTGGCTGGTTATTCATAGGCTTTCTTATTTTTTTTCAGATGCTTTCTTTTGCATTCTACATTTAAACTGCAGAAAAATAAGTTTTATTTTTTCTAAGAAGCAATAAATTCATTTAGTAGTTAATTTAAAATGGCAGTTCACAGTTTTGCCATTTGGTGGTGCTAAGCACATTTGGAAAAAAGGATTTTTAGAACCTCACATTTTTATTACACTAGTGACTGGAAAAAAATTAGCTAGTCAAGAATTGGATTTTTCTCAGCTGTTTGTGTCAATATCTCTGTATTAGTAATGGAAATTTTAATTCAATCTATTTTAATGTTTTCTTAAATTAACAGCCAGGTAGCAGAATGGTGGCTATTCCATTCTATAAGTTCACCCATCTTCAAAGCATCTGATGAAGTGGGATTTTCTCCCACGAAAGCTCATGCGAAAAATAAATCTGTTGGTCTTAAAGTGCCACACGACTCCTGTTGTTTTTTTTTTTTAAATCCCTTGACACATTACTAAATTCTGTTTTTTCCATTTGTAAGTAAACTTCCCCTATATCTTAACACACACAAAGATGTCTGTATACACATCAATACTTTTGTATCGTTTTTCATCTGAGGATCTCATAAAATTCTTCAGAGGCAGATAAGTATTATTAACCCTATTTTAGTGACTGAGAAATTCAAGTGTAGGGAAGTTGGAGTGACTTTCCCAAGGTAATATAGTAAATTAGAGGCAGAATCAGGACCGAATCCAGAACTGCTCATTCTCTTACATTTTCATCTCATAAGTAGAATAGATGTGCTAAGTGATATTATTTGTATTGCAATAGTACACAGAGGTTCCAGATCAGTTCCAAAGGGGCAGCCGTGTTAGTCTGGTTTAGTAAAACAAACAAGGAGTCTTGTGGCACTTAAAAATTAAATTTATTTATCACATGAGCTTTTGTGGGAGAAAGTCCGACTTCGTTGGACATTTTGAAGGAAATGCAAAGTGATTTTCAAAGCGTCTGACAGTGGGATTTTCTCCCACGAATGCCCATGCGATAAAGAAATCTGTTTAGTCTTTAAGTGCCACAGGACACCTTGTTTCTTTTGCTGAACTAGACTAACAAAGCTGCCCCTTTGGAACTTGGCAATATGATTATAGTTTATTATTTGTATATATTGATGCTGCTGAGACCCACACATCTCCCTTGTTTCATCAATAGTTCACTATACTTGATTTTTTTTCCTTTGCCCAGTGCACAAAATGCCTTGAGTTTTTCCCATTCTATTGGAAGAGTTCTTACAAACTCCAGGGTTTCAAATCAGACACTGAAAACTCCATTCTCAATCAAGTGAGACGGCATACTGCCTTTTTAAATATACTTAAACTAACCTTCATTATAATACCCTATATACTGCCAGCTCCCAAAGTCACTGTCTTATGTCTCCTCACTTCTGTCAGTAGAAAAAGAGCTCTATATAAACTTCAACAATTCTCTTTCACCATCAAAAGTTGATTCATATATTACCTCATCTGTTTTTTCATCTTTTCAGTAGATGTATATTAGCATGAGAGTAGCTCCCTAGTAAGTGTAATTAGGGATGGTGATCTTTCAGCAAGCATCCACTCTTTGGATTTCTTTGCCTGTGGAATCTCAAAGAGGTATGTTAGCCTAAGTATACCTCACCACTTATGTTGGTATAACTTGTTTCTGAGCCCTGTCTACACGGCTGAGAAAATTGGGCAGCTGTTAGCAGGAGTTGTGCAAGCTACTCTGTGTAGCTTGCACAACTCTTGTTGACTTCCGAACTCTTTCTGTGCAGCATCTTCACTCTGCTGGCTCACTTGAGCAGGTGGTTTTACTAAGTCAATCTCTGGATTGATTGGGGGGGGCCTTAACTGATCTTTCTGGATCAGTCTGGCAATCTGAGGGCCTGACTTTGTTGCCATCAGGCGTGGCCTCAGAGGTGTGAAAAAGCCACCCCCTGAGTGACATAAATTATAATGATCTAAGTACTAGCGTGAAGCACATTGTGTCAGGACGTAGCCACTGCTGCTTGTGGGGTTTGGAATAATAAAGCTGACAGGAGAGCTCTCCCTTCTCGTTGGTTTAGAGCAGCTGTATTAGAGAGTTTACAGCATCATAGCTGCGTCGGTGCAACTGTGCCACTGTAAGTTCTTTGGTATAACTAGATATGTTTGTTAGGTGTTTTAAGGATCTCTTGCTGTGTGATTTTGCGTATGTCCTTTAAGATAATTGCTAGCATAGTGAGTTTTATTTGTTAGATAGCTGAACTGTAATCATGCTATAGATTTTGATTTTCAAATGGAAATGGGAATTTCTGATATTTTAAGATAACGTGGCCTCCTACAACTGGGTTTTGTAGAAGCCTTCAGCGTGTTGAAAAAGAGGTCTGATAATGTTTCACTAAATAGTAGTGAAATCGTCTCTCCATTGCAGACCCGCTATTTTGTAGACCATCGAAGAGTGCGTGTGATTGGAGGCCATGGAGGAGAGGGTGTGAACTCTTTTCACAGTGAGCCTAGAAAAGAATTTGGAGGGCCTGATGGTGGAAATGGAGGAGATGGAGGCCCTGTTATTTTGAAAGGTAAAAGTCGCATATTCTATCTGTTTTGTATACCACAGATTTAGGGATGGCTTGTTAAATATTGTCCATTTATTGAAATGTACTTTTTTTTTATGTTTTTCCTCAATCTGAATTCGAGTGATAGACTTGGTAAATATATATGTTAGAGGAATGTTTTTATCTTTTTCTTTACTCAGTGTTCATTTTGTAGTATGATGGACAGCCTCTGTAAAAGGGCATGCAAATGACACTGATGCTCTTACCTCATAGACCATGGGTGGCTGAACTTATGGAACTCAAGAGCCACACAAGTTGATCATTAAACCTTCAAGAGCCGCACTGAGGCATATAGCCATATACTTTTACCTATTCCAAAATTACTAAGTTTAAAATTCATTGCACACTTTAATTTTATCGTAAAAAGAGGGCAAATATTGATCCTACCAATGTCAGATTCTGATAATTACTGAAGGTTACTCTGTAAAAAAAAAAAAAAAACAAGAAAAAAAAAAAAAAAACAAGACCTGTACAGTAAAATTTAGCTGTCGCTCATTGTAGAAGACTGCAGTCTAGTGGCAAGTTTTTTGAAATCCTGACCATGCCACCACTTCTCTCTGTGGCCCCTGAGTGTGCCACCGCTTCTCCCTGTTGTTCCCACCCAAGACCCCCTTACCTGGCCACTTTGGCAGCTAGGTACAGGCTGCAGTACCCCCCGAGCATGGTCAGGGCAGGAGATTTAAAACTACTAGGCTGGGGCTGCTTTCCTAAACTGATTTGCTGATGTTCTTCTGCAAGCTGCACTTTTTCACTCTAGAGCCACATGTGGCTCCCGAGCCACAGTTTGGCCATGCCTGTCATAGACTCTAAGGTAGAAGAGACCAACGTGATCATCTACTTCTGACCTCCTGCACAGTGCAGGCCTCAAAACCTCATCCACCCACTCCAGCAGTAAGCCTCTAACCTATGACAGAGTTAAAGTCCTCAAATCATGATTTAAGGACTTTGACACAGAGAATTCAACAGCAGGTGAGCCATGCCCCATGCTACAGAGGAAATGATGACCTAGCTAGAAAATATTTCAGGTCAAAATGACTTGAGAATCTAATACCTTTTAAAAATCTCATAACCCATACCTCAGAAAGTGCTAAACTACTGTTAACTTCCCCCATTGACATAGATTGCCCTTGAAGCCAAGAGTAAAGCTAAGATTTATTCTTTATAGAACTAAACATACACATTCAAGGTACAGTTCTTTGACCTGACTTTTAATAATAAAAACACATGGCATAGTAGACAGCGAGAGTTACGAAAATGTAAGTTGGATAAATACTGAAGAAAATCTAACTTAACCTCTTGGGAGAAAACGAAAACAAGGGTGACATCGGCTAATTGTATCTATTAATCCACTTCTGGAAGGCTCTTGGATGCTACAATGATAAAAGTCACATAATATGGGAAGAATAAAATAAACACTTGAAAATGGATATAATATAAATCCTTTAAAACAGGCTTGCAGCTACTAAGTGGCTTAACATCTGTGAAGAACCAAAAGCAAAGAATTTTCTGGTAGATGGATTGATTTTTAAATCAGTGATTTTAAACTTGTTTTGCATTTGTACTTGTAGATATTTTCCTAACGAGAGTTTGATTCTCATTGTCTGGTAGCCATTAAACATAATAATTTGTAACTAAATATAGCCTTTTCATGAAATGCAGTGGTACTTTTGGCTACCCAGGAAGATGAACTATATCTATACATGTTTGTTTAAGCAATTATTTAGCTTGTCATACATATACTTAGATTTCTCTTTTTTTCTGATAGACAGTGGAGACTGACATTTCTTATTTAATGTATAATTACTCATGATTTGTGTCAGATTGCATTTGGGTGGAAATTGAAATTAATGCATAAAATCTGTATTTGAAAGTTGGTTTTGATCAGGTCAGTAAAACTATCTGAAATGTGCTGGATGCATAGGGGGAAAAGTAAGTTAATCAAACAGGTTTTGCATTTAAAGCTAATTGATTTTTTTTTTTTTTTAAGTGACTTCTTAAACTCATTTTATTAGTCCTCACATTGCTGGCTCAGTGACTAATATTAGGTTGATTACTGTGAAGTGTTCTTTGGTTATTAAGGAATTTTTGTAATCCATATACAGAGATTTAGATGGACATATCTGTTGTTTTTATGTGTTATAAATTTGAGCGCATACATACAATAATACTGGAGCTTTACTTTAAGAACATTTATATTGTCATATCTCTCCCTGGGAGACTCTCACTAGCTTATGGAATGCTTCTGCCTGTGCTACACTCAGAAGGAAAAAATGGTCAAAAGATTCTTCTGCTGTATTTCTTTTAACGTAACAGTACTTTAAAATTGTGTGTTGTTTTATAGTTGACCAGCAAATCAAATCACTAGCTTCAGTCCTCCCATTGTATCGGGGCATTGATGGAGAAAGAGGGGGAAGCAAAAACTGTTACGGATCCAATGGTGGATACACATATATTAAAGTAAGCTGATTTGCTGAGTACTTCAAAAACTTTGTGAAAATTCAGGTTTCAGTCCTGCACAAGTTTAATAAGTATCTAACTGTGAGTTCAGTTTATACACATGAATAGTTCTAGTGGGACTAATCACATTGAGTATTGGTAGCCTCAGGGCTAGTTCACACAGGCATGACTGAGCCACTTTGTTTTCATTGGTCACACATCAGAAGCTCTTCTGAAAGGACATACTGTAGCTGTCCTTAGATACTCACTAGTCTTTGCTTCTAGATTTCATATAAGCCAGAAGTCTCAAACTCATGGGCCACATGCGTCCCTGAAGTTACTTCCTGCAGCACACAATGACACTACTGTTATCAATATTTGTAATATTGCTGTATGAAGAGGTTTCAGAGGTGCAGCCCTTGGGCTAATGTACTTGTCCTCATGCAGACCTCGTGGTGATTTGTGTTTGAGACCCATGATATAGGCAGTGTAGTCAAACACACAACTTGCTAAATCAGAGCAGTACTTTTCCAGGCTAGCTCTGCTATCTGGAACCAATGTTCCCTCTAAGGGGTGAGGGCAGCAGAGCAACTCATGTTGCTCGCTGCGCTCCCCCCTTCCCCCGCTCCTGACAGCCCCACCCTGCTCCTGGCATCACCCCCCCCGCTCCCAGCATCACCCCCCCCCCGCTCCTGCTCACCCCCTGCTCCCGCTCACCCCCCCACTCCCGGCGGCCCCCCCAGCCCCCACAGACTTACCTCAAGGCTCCTGGAGCCAGAGAAGCTCTACGGAGCATGCCCAGATTTTCTGGGCATGCTCTGTTAGAGCTTCTCTGGGCAGGAGTTTTGAAAACTCCCAGCCCCAGAGGAGCTTTATCCAAGGACTCTGGCTGCCCGCGGTGTGCTGCCAGCAGCTTTCACTGTGCTGGCAGCTGCGGCGGGCTGCGCTGCAGCGCGCCAGCGCAGCTTACAGGGAACATTGTCTGGAATATGTCCATTTTGATGCCAGGCACCACTGTGCTTTCCATGACTCTCTTTTTAGCAATATTTTTTTCAGTTTGTCTCTAGGTCCCATATGAGAACAGATTTCACACTGTACTGTGTGCTTTATTGGCACAAATTATGGAAATCTTTCCTTGCTTCTAAGGCTTGTCTTCACTAGGAAGACAGATCTATTTTAACAGGTTAGTTAGGATTTACCTTGATGAACTAATGTATTTAAAATCTGTACCTTGCCTTGTCTCCACTAAGGCTGTAACACAGCAGCTCACATGTTAAAAAATATTTTTTTCACTAGTGTAGATATGGGGTAACGTTCTAAATGTCCAAGAGTGCTCTTGCTTGATCTGTGGTCTAATGATTCCTTTAACTCTTTCTACCCAACTGGGAGATGAAGGTTAATGAATCTTAGCCAGACCCAGAAAATACCCCCAGTTGCCAGAAACAGCTGAAAGATTTTAAGATTTTGAATTTTAATAGTTTGCACCTTTCTCTCTTTTCCAGGTTCCTGTAGGCACTCTGGTTAAAGAGGATGGGAAAATCGTGGCTGATCTTGCTCAGCATGGTGAAGAATATGTAGCCGCTTATGGAGGAATGGGAGGGAAGGGTAACCGGTTCTTTCTGTCCAATGAGAATCGAGCACCAGTGACATCAACTCCGGGAGAATCAGGTCAGGAAAGAATCCTCCATTTGGAGCTCAGGACTATGGCTCATGCGGGGCTGGTGGGTATTGCCTTTTTTGTTCTATTAACTTTCAGTGTATGCTTCAGGATGTCACTAGACTGTCTGAAGAAAGAATGTTGATTTTGTAGAATTGTTGTCTCAGCAAGCTTGTTTGGTAGAGGAATGTCAATGATTACTTAGTGTTATTTAGTAGAAGAGTATCTTGAATGTGTTTTCTCTTCTGTTGCTTTCTTGCTACTACATATGATGCCGTATCGCTTTGGTGAAAAATTCTGTACCAGATTAAGAAGAAACAAAGTACTGATTCGGTATTAATTGTAATAATAAGATTCCTATGAGCATCTCTTTAGACTGTGTCTTAACTTAACTTTGCTGCCTGTATGCCTTCAAGCCATGTGTTATCAGCAGGGATCAAACCCCCAATCTTCAGTACTCAAAATAGTCTTCTGCTACTGAGAACTGTTGTATGCAGCTTTCATAGTAATTGGAAAACCTGTTGCTGCGGGATGGGTTAATATCCACTGAGGCAATGTGTTACATCTATAAACCATCAAGGAATGCTTTTGGCTCTTAATATCCCTTATTTAACAAAAACTCATCCTTCAGTCTTATCTCTTCTTTACATTTCTGTGGGTATTAAATGTTTATTTTTTTAATCTTTTGTGTAGGTTTCAGATATATTTTGTCTTAGCATTTGTTTGAATTGTATGCTAGTGCAATGTCAGTTTGTTTAATCTAATTTCATTTTTAAATCCTCTGGTGGAGCTGTTGGACAACTCTTTTTATGACAGTACAAGTTTCTCTCTGAAGTGCACAACACTTCCAACATTTTCTGGCTTAGGAGAGCTTTGTAAAGAGAAATAAACAAACCAACATAGCTGTATGTGAGCCTGAGCTTTGTTCTCTGATTCTTAAATTGGGAGCACTAAATCCAAGATTCTGGGTCTTGGCCTGCTCACATTAAAACCAATACGAATTTTGTCTTTGACTTTAATGGGAGCATTATCAGGGCTTAAAACTGACAGTGTGAATCCATGAGTTTCTAGATCTCTACTCTGCTTTCTGTGGAAGTCACTCAGAATGATTATCCCCAGCAGGCTAGAAAAAATTATTCACTTTAATATAAGCACTGTTGACCCTGCATGTTTATCTATTGAACAGAATATCCTATAGCTGTTCTAACTGATTTCTCCCAGCAAGTGAAGGTTTCCCAGGAATGTCTCAAGACCTAGGCTTGGACATGGAGGAAACTAAGCCTCACAGAGATACGTTCTTAAAAGAATAAAGAGAGAAATGTTACGTTACCCACAGAACAGAAAGTAGTTGGTTGATTTTGGGGAGGATAGTAACTGGTGATAGAGTTACTGTTAGTAATCGGATGTGTGATAATACCCCAATATCCTTGGCATGGAAAAAGGAAAGCTGGAAAATCTTGTCCATTTTAAAAATGACAAGCCTTATGTCAGGATCAAGTAGATTTTATAATGTATAGTTAGCCTTATTTTGGAATTTGAAATAAATACATAACTGACAAGTGGTTGACCAACTGGAAAATGTGTCTTTTGAAGTCATGAATACAGGTTACAAATAAGACTTGTTCATGCTTGCATGGAAAGTTCATATGTTGTTAATAAAATGAAATGTTAAAAATAATTTAAAAATACAGAAAAATGAGGCTAGATATTTTTACATGTGAGCATGGAAAACTGATCCATTTGTATACAGATGGTTGCACAGTTCTTGGAGTTATGGCAACTGATAAAGAAACATTAATATAGAATTGCAAACAATCCCATTATTTTATTTTAGTTAATCTGGAATTGTGACCTTGTTGGATATTTTGTTTTCCAGGTGGGCTTTCCCAATGCAGGGAAATCATCACTTTTGCGAGCAATCTCCAATGCAAAGCCTGCAGTGGCTCCCTATCCATTCACAACCTTAAATCCACATGTAGGCATTGTCCACTACCAAGACTATGAACAAGTGGCAGGTATGTTCCAAGATTTTGTTTATACATTAATTACTACATTTAGTGGTGTGACATCTGATCGTCTTCCTCTGTCTGTCTGCTCGAAATGACTCTTTAGGAGCTTTAGGAGCTTACTAGCTGTACAGAACTACAGACCTGATTCAAACATGAAATATATTTTAAACCTTGTATTGTACTTCATGTATGTACCCTTGATCTCGGTCTTTTGAGCTGGTGAAATTATTTGATTTTTTTCAGGGCTTCAGGAGACAGGCAGACTCATACAATGCCTTCTTAGGTACTACATTGAGAGGGAGCAATATAAATACCTGAATGGAAAGACAGATGAATAGAATCTTTTTAAGTGAAACATGTTGTGTTCATGCTTAGTTCTCTCATTCATAGTTGCTGATGTTCCTGGTATAATAAGAGGAGCTCATCTAAACAGGGGCCTTGGGTTGGCCTTCCTGAGGCACATAGAACGCTGCCGCTTTCTCTTGTTTGTGGTGGATTTGTCTGTTTCTGAGCCATGGATTCAGTTCCGAGACTTAAAGTATGAACTGGAGCAGTATGAAGAAGGCTTGTCCAAGAGACCTCATGTTATCATTGGGAATAAGATTGATCTTCCTCAGTCAAAGACTAATTTATTACTCCTTAAGAAGCAAGTGGAGCAGAGAGTCATCCCACTGTCTGCATTGACAGGAGACAATCTAGAGGAATTATTCTTGCACCTGAGAGAGTTGTATGATGAGTATGTAAATACTGAACAAGCATGTAGACAAAAGCCAGTCAAATGGTAGGAGCCAGATACCATAAGTTGAATGAAGGAGGAAAACAACATCGTTTTATCACAGGATGTCGCGTGGGAAAAGTCTGGGGCACAGGATCCAATACACTCGAGATTTGTTCTGGATTTCTGCACCAAGCAAATCAAACTCTCTCTCCAATTTTATAGACTTTTTAAATTTTGTTGGGCAAAGATTGAGACATTTTTGTTGGGAAGTGTGTTAACAAAATGACTTGTCACCCAAGGATACTTGCATGCAAATTCTGGTATCCAGTATGTTACATCGGACAAAGAGTTTTTGAACAAAGAATGATAATTAGTCTTGTAAAGTGATCATGGGGTTGCAGGAATTGTACTGGGAACTGTATGTGCTTAATGGTAATAATAAAGCAGATTAGGACTGTACTCTCACAGGCAGGAAATGTTCTCATTCCACCTTTGTTTTCTTTTGTGGACAGTGTTCCTGTGTGTTTCTTTCAGTAAGTCCTTTGTTCCTCAGAAGTAGCTTCTCCTGCATGCTCTTTGTCCAGGTATACTTTTTGTGTGTGGTTGTGGCAATTAATATTTCTGTCTTGGTAGTCAAAGATTCAGAATGCGTACCCTAATCTCATTTACTGAGCCTCAAAGGGAGAAACAGAAGTTGCAGTGGTGGCACAATCCTTTCATGTTCAACATAGGTAGAATGAGAGAGACCCTTTTTAAACTGCTTCTCAGCAGTGAAGCAGTTCTTCCAAATGGACCACTTGCACAGGCTCCCTTTTATGATCAGATTCTTTCCTAGCGTAAGCCTTACAGAAGAACCTCTTGTTGATATTTTTGCATTGAGACTCCTACTATGATAGGGGCATCTTGAGAATAAGATACACATAAGTAGTAAAAAAAAAAAAAGAGTGTCATTCTCGGTCTAGCATTTATTTCTTGAAGTACGTTTTGAGTCAAATTTAGCCCACTGTAGTAAATGAGTTTGACACTCCTGCCTTAGGCACTGTCAAGTTCATATCTGTCATTTTGAAGCCCACTGTCACTGCTATCCGAGCTAAGTATCCTGATTCTGCCTTACTTAAAACCAGTTATGCCTTCCTTTCTGTTGCCATTGGATCATATAAGTCTGTAGCATTGCTTCATGTGCTGCTAGGAGAGTAATTTACACCTTCTGGAAAAAAAGGTTTAGGTGCTTTAAAGAGCAGTATATCTTGTGAACTAATTTTGTAATTTAGGGCCTAAGAAATCTGACACAGTGAAATAGTTGTGCCCCTGCTCTGTGAGTTTTTTGCGCCGTCATTTTACAGAGAGAGGTGATCTCACGTAGTGGAAAACTCAGTGGATTCCTCCTTTATCGGTCAGTAGTGTATGTGGTGGTGATTTGACTAACTGTATAGTGAAGAACTGTTACATTGTCCCTGTCAACGTGATTATATATATTACCCACCGTGCTGTCTTGGTCTTTTGGTAAGAAAGGCACCATTCATTCCCTTTCATCCTGCCCCAGAGAGAGACTGAAATTCAAGTACAGAAGCTACATGTATACGTACTTCCTCTGTTGTTATGAGCCAATCTAATTTCTCTGAAATTTGTTCATTATCAATAAGACCTAACGTTTCTGTAACTAGAAAAGGTTAGACCCTTTCCTCTCTTATTTTTCTTTCATTTGCTCTGTGTACTTGACAGTACTTTGGCTATGGTTTCATTGTTTGTTTGGTTTTTTTTTTCCCTTGTGTTTTGGTTTTCCCACACAGTATCACAAGAGGAAAAACAGGAAAACATTGTTAGACCATTAAAGGTGGTGTGAGCACACAGTGGCAAGTGTATACCTGAAACTACTGGTCGCTCCAAGTGGGTTTTTGATTGACTAGATTTTAGGTGGAGGCCTTCAAACGGTATGTCTATGTTGCAGTGTAAGGCCAGGGTTAGTAGAACGGGAGTAACAAAACTCAGTGGGTTAACGAGTTTGACCATCTACACTGATTTGTAAGACCCAGGTTAGGTATTATTCAACTCTTGGTTCCAGTTGGGCCCTTCAGTATCTACACCAGTGGTACCCAGTCTTTCTGGCTTGAGGGCCACAAATATCATTTTTACAGCCTTGAAGTCTGTCTAGTCATTAGCTCATAATAAAGGTATTGATACACACAGTGTATATACACCAATAAGGACTATAGACTGCACTGACTAAATGTTGACTTTAATTATGTTTAATTTTATTCTGCTACATATTTAATTTGTTAAAACCTGTAATGAAGTTATAATGTATGTTTATATTCCTCAATTCAAATCTAATGTGATTTCTGTGGCTGAAGCCCAGAAGTTAACATGTTGATGTCTGGCTTGAGATTAGTGGTCACCAGGAACATCAGACCACTCAAATTTGTCTCTCTAAAGTAGGTACGATTTCTGGGTTTGATCGGTTTCTTTGAAGAAAATGCTTCTTTGCACAGGCAGTACTCCCAAAGCAGCAAACATAATGCTGAGCAAAAGAACACAGATGTCCATATTCAGCCACTGGAAGCATTTGCCAAAATGAAATAGTATCCACTGCTGTGGGAATCGCTGGAAGTTAAGTCATTCAGTCCTTCAGAACAGTGTTGCACTTCAAATTTATAATTTCCAGTTTCAGTTTTTCCTGTAGTGAAACACTCTTGTCACTGGGAAATGTAAATGGATTTCTAAAGAGAGCTATGTGGTATCCTCTGCTTCAAACTGACTAAATTGGGACTGAAAAATGTCCCAACAGTGCTTCAGTTTTACTCTTGTACTTGTCTGTGTCAATTCCATTATCCACTGATCTCTCTCAGATGCTCAGAATTGTCAAGCTTCCTGTAATCTGACCGGCCAGTAAAAAGCTGCAACCCCGTTTCAAAGGATGCATCGCCATTACACATATTTGTGAAGAATTTATTGTTTTCCTGAAGCTTCAGATTCAGGGTGTTGTGGTGCACGGTAATATTGACTAAGAATGTCGAGTCATTCAGTCACTGTCTGCAAGACCTGCATCCCATAGGCAATTCATTGATTTCTGTAAGAAACTGAAACACACTGTTCAATTCCCAGGAGTGAGAAAGAACTTTACCTTTTGACAGCCATCAGACCTCCCTATGCAGCAACAGTTCACCGTACCCTTTCAAGTCAAGAAGAAACTGTTTGAATTCTCACCTATTTAAAGCCCTGGTTTAGATTTTGTTCACACATTTGACCACTACATCGTCTCAGGCTTGAGATTCAAATTTTTTCCACACCATGCCTGTTTGATGAATGATGCAATGGTACTTTAGTAGTGGTCATTCAAGAAACTGCTGCAACAGAGCAAGACTCCCCACGTCTGCCTGTAAATGGAGGTGAACCATCTGCGCAGAGGCTATCCAGCTTTCCCCAGTCCAGGTTTATTCCTTTCCACATGTCTTCAGGGTAGCAAAGAAATCTGTCCCTTTTATGGAGCAGTGCAATGATTGAAGCTGATGCAGCTCTTCAGTTCCCTCAGTTTTCACTGACAGTTCGAATAAAAATTGTGCTTGGTCAGAGAGCATTAGATTCACCCAGAGCCAGTAAAAAGAACTTGCATTTTGAGTCATGAACAGCCAATTGATCCTTAACATTCTCAGAAAGCTGTTCACAACATCTTGTCGCTGTGTTATTTGATAGAGGTATGTCTTTAAATATGGTCTTCGTGTGTTTGTTGCCCAATATTCTGGCTGCTTTTTTAGGGCAGGCTTCATGATTTTCTCTCCATCTGTAAAAGGCTTCTGTTGTTTGGCCAACAGTAGCGCTATCTTGTGGGAAGCAACAGTTGCACTTTTGCTTTGCTCACATTTATTCACAGATAATGACTACTCACTGTACTCTTTCCTGGCAATCCTGCCCTACATCAGAACCAACTGGATATTTCTCATCAAGGTCAGTGTGATTAAGTGATATACTGCTGTTCCAAATTGTGCTTTTTCAGCACAGAAATACAGACCCCATCAACCAGACATACTGGCTTTTTGTCAACTCCCATTGTAAATGTGTGTTTTTTTTTTTTTCCTACTCAATATTATATTCAGGGCAAGATACATTTCCAGCTGTACTGGCCTCTGATTTTTGCTTTTTGGATTGCTTTGATGTTACTGTGCTCATTTTTGCATGGACTATTTTATAACTACAAATTTATGCACAATGTCACACTCACAAAGCACCACTGTAGATGAGTGACTGTCACTACAGCAGCACAGGACCTGAGAGTTTAAGTGGGGGGTGGTGGGGGAGATGGCCAAACTGGAAGGCTCTGATTTTGAGAGTCCACCACTCTAGGCTGTGTGGGTCCTGGCTGCTCTGTCAGGGACCCCCTACACCAGTCACAGGGAAGAAATTCAGAGAGGAGTATGCATTCTCGGTTGTCTGCATGCTGGCTGCAGTGAAGTGTCTGCACCATCTTTTAGCCCTGCAGGAACACACTCCCTTAGGTCTTTAGGGAGCAGCTCCCTGCTGCAGCTGGGGGGGTGAGAGTTCAGTGCTGCTTCCCATCTGGGATTCCAGCACCATGGGACCGACGTGGAGTGCCAGACTTGTCCAGGGGTGGCTAGTTGGGGTGACTGCTGGAGGGTCCACACTTTATGCCTGGATCAGCCAGGCAGGGGGGGCCTTAGGCAATTGGAGTCCCCTATAGGCCACCCATGCCACCCTCACTGGGGCCCTGGCCCCGCACTTCTGCCCTGAGTGCCCCCCCGCCCCCCACAATACCAACTCCCATGGAGGCAGGGCAGGGGACTGCAGACCTCCCAGGCCAGAGGCTGCACCTTCCCAGAGGGAGGAGAATGGCTGGCATGGCGCTGCAGCTTACTGGGAGTGGGGCCCCCTGGAGCAGCCTACTCCAGAGAGTTCAGGCTGCTTTGCCCCTAGCCACCCCAGGCCTGAATAGAGGCTGCCTGGCCCCCAGGTCCAGGATTAGGTCTGCAGCTGCTCTGCCCTCTGCTGCAGATGCTGGCCAGGCAGGTGGGTGGCACAGCCTCTGGCCCTGGCAGTGTGTGGCCACCTGCTCACCCACCAGCCTGTGGCGCAAGCGCTAGGGTAAGTGAACCAGGCAACCACTATGGTGCCCCCTTACTGCTCGGGGTCCTAGGCAACTGCCTGCTTCACTTACCCCAAAAGCTGCCTCTGCAGCCAGGAAGTGGACAGCTGCAGCATGCCTCTTAGCTGGGACTGAATACCAACCAGGAGGTGGTGACTGCACCCAGAATCAGGTAGGAGGCGAGCAGCTGTCACCAGGGTCTCAGTTTCATGTTGGGATTGGCTGGGAGGTGGGCAGCTGTAGCCTGCCTCCTGTCTGTGGGCTTGTCCTCAATGCTGTGCACTGGGACCAAGCAGGAGGTGGGTTCCTGCAACCCACATGGCTGTGCTGCAACCATCAGGGAGTGGGCAGTTGCTACCAGGGTCCTAGTTTCATGTTGAGGCTGGCCAGGAGGCTGGCGGCTACAACTGGCCTCTTGGCTGTGCCCTGGGACAAGGTAGGAGGCTGGTGGTTGCAGCCCACCTCCCAGCCAGGGTGAGGGGGTGGAGGCCGGGGACTGGGGGCCTGATCTACACTACTATCTAGGCCGTGATCCAGTTGCCTATATTCTGTACTTCCTAGTGAGGCCACTCAAGCCCTCTCTGGAACTATTACCTTAGAAAATCAACATCATTTACTTACACTCTTTGCAGAAACTTCTGGGATAGGATCTGTGTGGACCACTTACCTAATGTTTTTTCAATAACCTTAAAGAAACTCAGATGCAGCCCTCCACTCAAGAACTGATACTCAGGCCAATATATCATTCAAAAACCCTATCCCAAACAGCCACCCAGAACTATTGCCCAGGCTATTGTGCACCTTCCCTTGGGCACAACTCACCATGCGTTGGTTGATTCTTGAGCTGTACACTTGTCAGGGAACAATGAAAAAGATGTACTTTACAGTAATTCATCAGTGCTGTTACCATGCTCAAAATAATGCCAAGCACCTCTGGCTGGTAAGAAAATTACCCCAGAGAAGTAAAGAAGAAATGTTCAAAGAACAACTCCCATACTGTGAAGTAGAGAAAAAAAGGGAATGGCACAGAGACAAACTGTCCAAAAATCAAGAAATTCATAGGCAGGGAAGGAGGGAAAACCAGAGCAATGGTAGGTCAGAGTGTATCACTCTGGACAGCTCTGTACCCAAAATGGAGCTGCTAAAATCATTTCAAATACTGTCTAGTTCACATGTGCCCATCTCCCCTTTCAGCTAATACAGAACAGCTTCCTGGGCCCTCTGCAAACTCCAGGCATATATTCCTACCAAACTCCAGATCTGTCTTGGTACCCTGTTCACGCCACACCTTCAGACAGCTTCCACAACGATAATGGGACTTACACCCAGCTGTCATAGCTGACACTGCAACTCTCTGCTTTTTCACAGACCAGTTTTGTGTGTGTGGCAAATAACTGTTACTCAATAAAGATCTGCTCTGTGAAGAATAAGCAATCTCTGGCTCTTGGACTTGATGGTTGCACCTCACACTGATGCACAGTGCAAGGTGAATAGCAGTCATAGCATGATACATTGCTGTTTACAAAGACACCTGACTGGTGCTAATTGTCCAAATACTTCTTTGAGGCTTTTCTCATTCAAATCGCCCACTGTTATGCCTCGGAATAGCCTTGACATCTGGTTGTATTCATCTGCAAGGCAGTCCACCTGTGTGCTTCACCCAGGGAGAAGCTTTTCATCCTTTGCTTCATAAATATTATTGAGTACACAGCAGATGCTATAACGATGGGAATATTTTCCTTATTTAGGTTTAACCTGCCATAAAGTCATCACCATTAAGCTTTTAATCTGCCAAGCACACATTCACCAGTCACTTGGCAGTTGCTCCGCCTGTTATTGAAGCATTCCTTGCTGCATTTTGGGTTGCCTGTATAAGGCTTCATGAGCCATGGTGATAAAGAGTAGGCTGGGTCTCCCAGGATCTCTGTGACCATTTCAATCATAGAATCATAGGGTTGGAAGGAACCTCATGAGGTCATCTAGTCCAACCCCCTGCCAGAGGCAGGACCACTCCCACTAACCCATCCCAGTCATAGTTTATCCAGCTGGGCCTTTAAACACCTCCAAAGATGGAGATTCCACCACCTCCCTAGGCAGCTCATTCCAATGCTTCACCACTCACCTAGTAAAAAAGTTTTTCCTAATATCCAGCCTCGATCTCCCTAACTGCAACTTGAGACTATTGCTCCTCGTTCTGTCCTCCGTTACTACCGAGAATAGTCGAGCCCTATTAGAATCTTTTGGTCTGAGAGGAAAACCCCTGCTTGCAGTTTTCTGCATACACCAGTGTTCCTGAAACTCCATACCTCATGCAGCTTCCCTGACCAACTCATGCTGTCTGTGAAACACCCACAACGATCCATAAGTGCCTGTTGAAAAGTGGTGTATGATACAGTCCGCAACTGATGGAATGATGGGACAGAAATCACTTCATCATGGGGTGCTGAGCCAACACTCGATGCATTGTGATCCTCTCACCTTCCCACAACTAGCAGCACAAAATGGCAAGTTGCACAATGAGAGAGCTGCCAAAAATAGATACTTGCTGTCAATGCTAGATCATCAACCGTGGACAGGCTTTGGTGACGCAATGAGTGTTGTGTGGACAGGCACAGGCGTAGTAATTACAGAGCTTTTGGATCATTGCTGTAACTTGTATCAACAAAACTTTCTAAGGCAGACAAGGCCCTAAGTCTCACCAGTGGAAATGTAGGAGAAAAGTGATCATATGAAAATGAAAAACAAAAAGAAAAAAATAGTGGCTGCAAATGAAATAAATTATCCACAAAGGTGGCATGTATCACAAAACTAGCAAGCAAATCCAGTATACAGTATCTTTGCATGGCTTCATTTTCCTACTAATTGGCTGTGTGTATCTTAGTTTTCTATACTGAAGTCTGCCCTTGTGTCTCCATGTTGCAAGTTCACAGGAACCTAGATTGGCGAGATGGAGATCTTCTTTCATCTTCAGAGAATGAGCTTCATTTTAATATGAATTGAAGTCCTAACTAAAGCACTACTTGATATTTAATAATAGAAAAAGCTTTAAATATTTTGTTTCAACATTCTAAAATTTCACTTGCATTAATAGCTAGTTTCCCTTTTGAATGTGAGAACATTTTAGTACAAGCTATATTTTTGTTCAGTTTTTCGAGATCTCTTCCCCCCCCCCCCCAATGCTGCTTGCTCAGTGGTTAGGTACTTCGTTTAATTAAGGAAACTGCATTTGGCTACTGCTATCTGATTTGAACTAGATCACAATAGTAGTTTTCAGACAGATGACCTGCCAGGCCTATTAGGAAAGAGCTTTAGTTCTTTGTATGAAAGTAATGAGAGTTAGCAGAATTTCTGCCATACTCAGTACCCTTTGCAGGAAGCTGCTTTCTAAAATGCTGTGCAATTTAACTAGTGCAGTTTTGCTGAAATCCTACAAACAATGAGATAATTTCAAGAAAATAGGGGCTATTTTATGAAATGCTGTAGAGCAATTTACTTTTTCAGTTTTTGTTACTGTTTTGCCTGCTTTGAAAAACAGTTTGTTTAGTTTGTCTGAAGGTATTGCGAGTAACTTGTTGCTGAATAAGGTGGTGTTTGAAATTCTCCTGAAATACTCTGAATGGAGACAACTATCCCTGCATGTGTGGTACATGACATGTTCAAGGGGGATTGTTTCCAGCAGTGGAACAACATTATCACAAAAGTTGTTCTAAACTTGGACAAGTGACCTTTTCTGTAGCTACTTTAGTAAAGACAGGCACAGGTTAAGGTGATAACAGGGTGTCAGGATTTTTTGAGTTGTAAAATCAGTTCTGAGAGAGATTCTATTGGTTTTGGAAGAGGCATTTACTATATCTTCTCTGCTTCAGATGTAACTCCTCTCATTGCTTCCTGGCTACCAGCATGCATGTAGATCATGATGTTGCACCTGTTACTCTGGTAATTAGATCTGTGGAAGTCAATGGGACTATAGCTGAGTAAAATAATGCAACTCTAGAAGATGTCTTTCAAAAAGACAAAACTTTCTATGATATTTAAATTTCAAATACATTTTTGGTTTTGCTGTATTCCACTAGAATTATAGGGAAGCCTTTTTGCATATTGCTCTGAAAGGCATGGAATACAGAAATCATTACAATAATGCTTGAGACCAAACTGAAAGCTTTTACTCTTAGCTGACTTTCAACAGTGAGAGTAAAATGTTGCTACTTGAACATTAGATTTTGCATAATAGTATTCCTTTTCCAGGTTAGATATTTGATACTGATACACTAATTAAATATTTTTCATAATTTTTAAAAAATTAATTTATATCCCACCCTGTTTTCAGTAATTCCCTAGGCACCTGAAATAGACTGCCTCCTTGCTTTACTCTAGGTGGATTCCCATTGAGTGGTTAGAGATTGCTCATGTGTGCTCTGTTTGGTGTTATTTTGAAAAGAAAACAGCCAGGGAATATTACTTTAAAAATGGATACAGGAAATTATTATACTCTGTAGTCAGAATGATAGGGAAAAGTCAGATTTCTGGCAGTGAAATATGTCTTCAATGTCCTCAAGTCTTACATATTTCTTCACTTGCATTACTAACGCAATACTTATTTAAACTTGCTTCATCTCACATAGTATTTTAAAGTGATTTTCAGGGCATCTGCCATCTCTAGAATGGACAGCCATGAAGGCTGAGTTCCTTTAACCATAGAGCAAACAATGGTCATGCTAGTTTCCCTTCATTACTGAACTATAGTAAGTATTTATGCTTGATCCCTCCCTGGCCCCTCTGACTTGCCTGCCAGCAGACCTTTAAATTAATGCCGGTTATATTGTTGTAAAGGTGAAAGATTTTGTGATGTGAACAGATGATAAATAGGAGCTCACTTGGGCCATGAACTCATTTCACATAAATATTTCTATACACTTAATAGAAGCATAAGTTTGGACAGCGGGGGACAGATTTTGAGACCCATGCAGGAAAATGCATGTGCATTTTCCTATGTGCAGTTGCCATGAATGTTTGTGCAAGTCATTTACACAAAGTGAATGTGTGTGTGCAATTAGCAACTGTGCACAAAATTGCAAATCCACGTGCACATCTTTAAAAATGTTGACTCATAATGCATGAGCATTTCAAAAGTTTGTTGATGCATTAATGTTCTCTTTAGGAAGTCCCCTTTGTGGTATTTATGATGTAAATCAGTCCTTTAAATTGGAAAATAGGTCTATAACAGGTAAACCTGAAAGCTAACTGTAATCTCAGCTGAAGTTACTCTCCATAAGTACATTATTTCCTGTAATCACCCTCAGTTTTTAAATAATTGCTTTATCAAGTGGTTCACTGTGAGTGAATGAAGGAATGAATGAATGACGTAATTGGCCTCACCTCTCTCAGATGATTTCCACTTATTCTACAGAGTGCTAAAATGAATGCTTGGTGGATGAAAATAATTGAAAACAAAAAGCTTGATGGTTATTCTTATGCTAGACCACTGTGACTCAGTTAGACAGGATAATAATAGTCTTCAGTGCTTCTAAAGTGTTCACCAATCAGGGTCTTTTCAGAGCTGGGCCCTCATTGTATCAACCTATACGGTACGCACGTGTCTCAGCTGTGATGGAAAATTACTCAATGTATTTTGTCCATGTAGAATGAATGCACACAACATGTACTACCTGAACCTAATATTTAAGCATAAGTAGCAAATATAGAGCCCATTACTCCAAAATACTGTAGACACAGTAGTTATTCTAAAAAAAAAAAAAAAAAAAAAAAAGTTTCTTGAGCAAGGTGGCTCCATTTCTATGTTGAAATCATTCACGCAGCAGCACAGAGGATGGATTTTAAGGTCCTGATCCAGCCAAGCACTTTAAGTGTGTGAGTAATCCCACTGGAGTCAAGTTTAAAGTTAAATATATGCTTAAATTTATTGCCTTAATTGTCTGTTAAGCCCAAGAGAGAGGGCATCTTTAGTAGCCAAAATCAAGAGAAGGGGACTGATATTAAGTGGGTTAATATTCCCCAATTACTTAACTTTGTGAGTAGTTACAGGCATGATCCTGTGTCAGTGAAATGACATGATGTTTTACCATTGCCTTTAAAGTGAGCAGGATTAGACCAGGACTAGACAAAACCCAGCCTATGCCACAGTGCTATAGAGAGTGGAATGCCTCCAGCACTGAAGAAAAGAGTCACCAGCACCTTCAGTAGCGCACAACTTTTTTTGGCCACGGGGCTTTGCCCTGGATTCCCACTGCCAAAAGAGTCTACTGTGGTGGCAGGGGGCCCTCTAATATTCCACACACCTAGGCACCCCAGTTTTTGAGCTAGTGCTTATGAGTATGGCACACTTTTTGAGGCCTGGATTAAACAATATGTTCACCTGAGCCAATTCTGTTGAACCTTATCAAGCAATGGGTTGCTTACATCATTTGTGGAACCCGTGTACATACACTATTTAATGGAGTAAGAGGACCACGGAATAAAATGCTGCAGTGTAGTCCTCAAGGGGCTTTTAGTGGAAGACCAAACAAGTCTTTCTTGAAAGTAAGCAGAAATTTAAACAAGAAATTATTTCTCTGGCTTCTGAGCTGACCTCTTGTCAGCTGTTCTGGTTCTCTGCTGTTCGTTGCACTGTTTGTTTAGAACAGCTAGCTGCTCAATCCTCATTATCAAGGCTGAGAGAGATCTGGCTGTTGTCAGCTGCATCATCCTTTACAATCCATCACTAAAACTCCTCTTGGGAGCTGGAGTAGATAATAATGCACAGGTTCAGCTTACAGACATTCTGGTCTCTTCACTTGCTGCAGTAAGAGCATGTACTGTTAATCCTTTACAAGCCACTTCAGAATTATTACATCATTAATTCAGTGCTCCAACAGCGTATTAAGTACTTAGCAGATCATAGGGAGAGAAGATGCCCATTCCAAGGAGCTTAGGCCCACATCCTCAGGGGTTTTTGTTTACCTAACTCCTATTGATCTCCTTGGGAGTTAAACTAAATAGCTTTGCACATGTGGGTCTTTGTGTCTAAAGGCCAGAGTCTGATACTTTGTCCATGACTGACCCCTTTGAGTCAATAGGACTACTCTACTGTGCTGCTTTACATGGATGGAGGGGATTAGACTGACTCTAAATAAGGACAAGGTATGACCAAGGCAGACAAGAGAGAGAAGTGGGTAGGATGTGGAAACAGACCTTAGCAGTACAATTTAGTGGGGTTGCTTGGCATTATAAAACTTCTTCTTTGTGACTTGGTTTGGGGTCTCAAGTGTCCTGGTCTGCTCCATCTTGCCTCAGCCTCAGGTGCCTTTTCTTGCTGCTGCACATACATAGGCAGTGATCAATGGAAAAGGAGCAGCAGCTGAAGGAGAAAGAGGAAAACCATCCTTTGGCAGGTCTGGGCCATCTTCTGCTCCTTAACCAACAGAAAGTGGTTCTGAGGGAGGGAGCTGAGGAGCTGACTGGTTTGGGGGAAGCTGAGATACTTAGAGGGAACAGGCTGGATCATTGCATGTTTTTATGGGATGGGAGTGAAAGTAGGGGTTTGACCTTATCCTGGGTTGCTCAGATTTCACAGGCTGGGATACTGCCCTCTCCTGTGAAAAAAGGTGACAGTCTAGCCAAAGTTCCCCCATCTTCAAAGTGTCTGATGAAGCTGGATTTTCTCCCATGAAAGCTCATGCAAAAAATAAATTTGTTAGTCTGTAAGTGCTACAGGACTCCTTGTTTGTTTGTTTTACTGAACTAGACTAACACAGCTACCCCTTTGAACCTAGCCTATGTCTGCTAAATTCCTCCTCACCTCTTTGGGCTTGTGTACACTGAAACCATTGCATTGGTCTCCACAGATTGACGCAGCAGGATCAGTAGAGTGGCCAGTGAAGACTGGCTCAATCAGTCCCAGAAGTGCTCTCCGTTCAAGGCAGTAACTCCACCACCACCACCTCCCCACAAAAAAGAGTAATGCTGTGTCAAATAGAGAGCATTTTCTGTCAGTGCAGCACAGGGAAGACACCCTGATAAGGGAAGGTAAGTAAGTTGACAGGAGATACACAATGGTATGTAGTGTAGAATGCGTATCTCCCATCAACCCAGCACAACAGTGTAGACCAGGCCTTGGAAAACAACTAGGCTTCTTCCCTCACAAGGCAAGGAGAGAGGAGCAATAACAGTGGGAACCAACAGAAGGGGCTGTGTGAGCTGCCTGAGCTAGTTGTGCAGGGAAGGAGGATTGTAGTTCAAGCACTAATTGTCTGTGGGAGGAGCCTGGGGAGGGAGCAGCAGGACCCAACCCACCCTTACCTTTTCATCCACAAATCTGCTTTCTCCTTATGCCCCATGAAAGTCCCATACAGGGACACTCTCCTTTCCTCACATCCCCAGCTCCCTCTCCACTGTGTAATAGATTGCAAAACTGGTTTATTTAGAGAATGAAAGTCTCTGTATAATCAGCATTTATGCTTAAAACCATTGTAACATTTCAGCGCTTCCATGACATGACAGGAGGATGGTGCTCTGCAGGCATGGGAGGCATGTGAAAGGAAAAGTGTCTGTGCATTCTTTGTTCTGAATATATCTGCTCCTAAGTGTTATAAAGCTAACACATCTGTTGTATATTTTCCACAAATGAGTCTCCAGAACCTTTTAAAACAAAAGTAAAAGATCAGAGATCCTAAATCACACTTATTTCTGTAATAGGTTTTCCATCACAGGAACAGGTTTCCAAGAACTTTCCTTTTCCTTACCATTCTATATTTTATTTTTTATATTTTATTTTTTAAAAAAATAGCTAAATGAAGTGGTTACGCTTAATCTGTAATTTGTTTGACAAGTATATCAACATTTTTAAAGAATTTTGCAAGCTAAGTTTAAATAGTCAACCCAGTAGAAGGAAACTTCTGATACATTTTTGAGGGGCACATGGTGGGGGGGGGAATAGCTTTTCATCTACTGCTGCTCGGATGTGATGCCTCCATTGTTGTCATCTTTACTGTCCTATTTTTGTCTGCTCTTCAGTCAATTTTGTAAGATGAACTCAATGGGATCCTGATGCCTCTAACACTGTGTTCCCACCAGTGTACCGTGGTACAAGGTTTGCCATGAGGTCTGAGCAGGTGTGCAATAAAATGTTTTGAAAAAGTACTCAAAGAGCTCTGGATTGGCTCATTGATTCATGAATTCATTTGAAAACTATATGGTGGTGTGCCTCAAATTAATTAAAGATAGCAAGGTGTGCCATGGCAGAAAAAATGTTGGGAACCACTGCTCTAACAAAAGTTAATGCCTACAACGCTAGGGCAGAGATTGCAACTACTGCAGGCATGTAACATTAATGGGTTCTTAATTGGACAGTAGGTAAACATAAATAGGGAGCACAGACAACGTGAGCATGCCAGGATTATTGCTGAGCTCCAAAACCCAAAATAAAGACAAGTGAATTAACTTACTGATGTAATATTTATAACACCAAAGTTGGTTTTCTGTAATGTCATTGTATGCTTCATGGACTTTGTACTGGTTATCCCTGAATCTCTGGACTTTGGCCTAGGGCAGACTGTAGCTTATTGCATGGGTAGACTCTGAATCTCAGTTTGTAATTAAGTCATATGCTGATACAGAAACAATAGAGACATTGCCAGTTTTCATTAACCAGTTACATTCATCATACTGAAAATGGCTTTGTTGTATCTATTGCACAATGAGAATCTCATCTTTTTTTAACATGTTTTCTGAAAGAAAGACTCCATTTTCCTCTCTTTGTGTTTGTTCCTGGCAAATGCAGTGGTTAGTACCACTGGCTAGTTTCCTCGTTACATTCAGTTTAGGGATAATGCTGCCTGCTATGGGATATTGTGGCCTTATGGTGCTTAGAAGCATTAAAGGCTTTAGATACTGAGATAGCAGGCTGTGTATGTAAATTCTTATGGATTATTTGGCCATCTGAGCTTCTCTTGTGATGCAATTCACTTCTGAGTTCCTTTCTGCATATTCCAAGTATCATTACAAAAGTGCCTGTGTTTCTGAGATATAAATCATGGCTGACATGGTATTGGTCCAAGTCTATCAATCTTCTTTCCCTCAGGTTGAGTGGGAGCTTTTTCTTTCGCTCTCCCATACAGATGCAATTTTTGTACTTATCTAATTTTCCTGGTTTGAAAGAGAATTGTCTAAGTCAACCTTAATAGCATCTAATTTTTCTCATCCACTGGGTTCTGTTGTTTGGCTTTGTATTAAACATCATTTCGATTTTTCTGAATAACCTCCTGATTCTGTGTTCATTGCTGGTTAGGTTCAGTTGTCAGCTCACTGCTGTTACTTTGCAGAGCAATTGCTAAGTGGTTTTATGATCTTGTCTCTATAGTTAAAGGCACAGGGCTAACAATGCAGCTAAGCCATGAAAGTATGGTTTGTATGTGTCACAGACACTCCTTCTCACTCAGTCAAGTCAAAGATACTGGCTATTATTTGCTACTCCGTTCTGTTACTTTCATGCTGGTGTAACACTGCCAACTTCAGTGGAGTTACACATTTAATATGGAGCAGGGAATCAGGCCCAGTATTTTTTTTTTCCACCTTGATAAAGGGTTGCAAGATGCACTGATACAGTGGTTCCCTACCTGTGGCCCAAGAGTCAGAAGTAGCCCTCAGGGGGCTTTTCTGCTGGGTGCAGAAGGAGCCACTGCCTAAGAACCCAGACAGAGAGCATTTCCACAGGGATAAAAGACCAGTACAGGCTCCTTGCAGCAGCCAGTGGGATGGGACATCAGTGCTCCCCTTCCCCTGGCTGCACCAGGGAGCACAGCAAAGCACTCCATGTAGATAGATCCACAGGTACTGGGGTCCCTGCTGTAGCTAGAGGGAGGGGAGCACTGATGGTTTGTCCCTCTGGCAGCAGAAGTAGCCACTGCCTAGGGACCCAGATGGCGCGCATGGGGCTGTAGGGTATATGAGGTTTTCCTGCTGCAGCCAGGGAGACGGGAGTTCAGCGAAGAGGCTGCTTCCTTGCTGAACTCCTTCTATCTAGCAGCAGGGACGGAGAGTTTGCTGACAGAGGCTGGTGGCTCTTCAGGGTTGTAAAAATGATTTCTGGCCTTCAAGCCAAAAAGGCTGGGAACCATTGCTTTAATTTCATATTTTATGGCTTGACTTTCATAAAGTAAAACATTTCACACATGAAACTTATGAAACTTTTCTGTGTTACTCTGGAATCTGTGCTTTGTATTATAACTGTTACATGGATAATACCTGGGAGATGTTATTGACAAGAATCAGTGGGTTAAAAGTATAAAATTAGAAGCTTTTGTGGGTTCTAGGCTATGAACTGATTCAGCCGCAATTTTAAAAATTTTTATTAAAACCAATATTTTTATTCCACTCTTGACATTTGCTTCCTGCAGTTATTAATTACCCTGGAGATTAATGCTATTGCTTTGCGTGGATATGTTTAATCCCAGTCCTACCATCATTACCTATGCACCCAGTAATCAACCATTGACCATCTAGATGAGTCAGTCTTCCACCAAATATGGAAAATGCTTACACAGGGAAAAAATATTTGCAGGAGGCAATGTAATTGCTAAAACAGTAGTTGTCAAGCAGACATCTGGGTTGAAATATCCATGTTTTGATTATCTTATTCATGAAATCATACTGTTTTGTGACTCTTCATTTCCTGTTGTTTTCCTGTATTATAAACCAGAAAGATGAAGCTGGCCAGCTCCTTTGCTTTGTCCAGATAGGACACATTTGTCATATTTAAAAAATAACTCAGTAAAATGTCATTTTATAAAATTGAAATATTGCTGGCTAATTTTTTTTAAACTAATGACCTGATCTGCCTCACTCCAACCAATCCTGCACCAAAGCAGAAAAATGCCATGCAAGTTTTAAGACACCAGGTCAAGTAAAGCACTAATTGTTACAGTGAGCTTTGCCCACAAAACAATCTCTTATTAACAAGAACTTGTCCGTCTGTAAGACCTAATCCTGCAACTCTTATTCACAAGAGGACTTTTCTGCAGCATTAGGCCACTGGTGTTTTCACCTGTCTGTGGTTA
Source organism: Podocnemis expansa (assembly GCA_007922195.1). NCBI lineage: Eukaryota > Metazoa > Chordata > Testudines > Podocnemididae > Podocnemis > Podocnemis expansa. The sequence goes on along the minus strand of ML682026.1, from coordinate 4,675,723 downwards.
TACTTTGGGCCCAGTTACTACAGTATTTGAGTGCCTCACAATTTGTGATCTATTTACACGTCTTGCTCTCTAATTGTGATATAGAGACATCCTCTGTTTTCATTAACAAAAACATTCTTCATTCTGCAGTGAATGTAACAATGTCATTGTCATTATGGTGATGAATATCTCTACCCTTCCTTTGCTAATTATTCCTGTCCTCAAAATACCTGGAGAGGCAGTACTGCTTAGCCCCATTTTACATAACATGGAACAAAGGCAAAGTGAGATTAAAGGCTGGTCTGCACTAGAGAGTTTTGTTGACAAAAGAGTGGAGGTGTACACAGTCAGATGTTCCCTCTCACTCTGCTGTAACTCCCTTGCTGTGCTGACATTGTATCACAGCCTCAGGAAGAGATGTAGGGCTTGTCTCAGCATAGACAGGGTGATACAGTGTAAATGCAGACTGTGTTCTTTACATTGACTGTTAGCTGTCCGCTGGAACCCTGAAAGTGACAAGAATGACAGCTGGACCTGCTCCAGTTTGCGAGTGCAGTGAGAAGACCCTGGTGTTTGAGATTACTCCAACCTGAGATCAGTATGGGAAGTCCTGGCCTGCAGTGGGCGTGAAGCCCTGGGTGGCTTCCCTTAGCTCCTGGATGGGAGTGGGGAGGGGAGCAGCCCTGGGTGCCTTGCACCCAGATCAGGGAAGGAGGAGGCTGCTGCCTACCCCCAGAGCTGGGGCAGCCTTGTCCATTTCATGACTGAGCTATGAAATTGACATGGCTGCTTGGCTTCCAGCTGGTGTGGGTGGGAGAGAGGGAATGCCAAGCTAGGGTAGCTGGATTCTGCTCTCTGGGGATGAGAAGCCCTGGGTAGCCCCGCAGGGGTCGAAGGGGGGAGAAGCCTGTGACAGCTTTTGCCATGAAATGGGGGATGGCAGCTCACTTGGAGCCTGTGGGGCTAGTGAGGACACACACTATCAACTCGAGGGTAGTGTAAACGTGTGCTACTACTAGTAGAATCATAGAATTGGAAGGGACCTCATGAGGTCATCTAGTCCAGCCCCCTGCCAGAGGCAGACCACTCTCACTAACCCGTCCCAGTCATGGTTTTGTCCAGCTGGGCCTTAAACACCTCCAAAGATGGATATTTCACCACCTCCCTAGGCAGCTCATTCCAATGTTTCACCACTCGCCTAGTAAAAAATTTTTTCCTAATATCCAGCCTCGACCTCCCTAACTGTAACTTGAGACCATTGCTCCTCGTTCTGTCCTCTGTTATTACCGAGAATAGTTGAGCTCCATCTTCCTTGGAGCATCCCTTCAAGTAGTTGAAGGTTGCTATCAAATCCCCCCTCAATCTTCTCTTCTGCAGACTAAATAAGCCTAATGCTTTCAGTCTTTCCTCATAGGGCTTGTGCTCCAGCCCTTTAATCATTTTGGTTGCCCTCCGTTGAACTCTCTCTAGCATGTCCCTGTCCTTTTTGTAGTGGGGAGCCCAAAACTGAACACAGTATGCTAGATGTGGCCTCACCAGTGCAGAATAGAGGGGAATGATCACATCCCTTGATCTGCTGGTAACGCTTCTTTTGATGCAGCCCAGTATGCCATTGGCCTTTTTGGCAGCAAGAGCACACTGCTGACTCATATCCAGCTTCCCATCCACCATGACCCCCAGGTCCTTTTCTCCAGTGCTGCTACTTAGCTGAAAGTTCCCCAGCCTGTAGCAGTGCATGGGGTTTTTCCGGCCCAAGTGCAGGATTTTACACTTGTCCTTCTTGAACCTCATAAGATTTCTATTGGCCCACTGTTCCAATTTATCTAGGTCTCCCTGAATCCTGTCCTTGCCCTCAAACGTGTCTACTGGTCCCCCCAGCTTGGTGTCATCCACAAACCTACTGAGAGTGCAGTCTATTCCATCATCCAGATCATTGATGAAAATGTTGAACAGAACCGGCCCCAGGACTGACCCCTGGGGCACACCGCTCGTTACTGGTTGCTAGCTAGACATGGAACCATTGATTCCTACACGCTGAAACCACTGATCTAGCCAGTTTTCTATCCACCCTACAGTCCACCTAGCCAACCTATACTTCCTTAATTTGCCAGTGAGAATGGTGTGGGGAACTGTATCAAAAGCCTTGCTAAAATCAAGGTATATCACATCAACCGTTCTTCCTGCATCGAGAAAACCAGTTATCTGATCATAGAAGGAAATGAGATTGGTCAGGCATGATTTACCCTTGGTGAATCCATGCTGACTGTTCCTGATCACTTTATTTTCCTCTAAGTATTTTAGGATGGATTCTTTGAGAACCTGCTCCATAATTTTTCCAGGGATTGAGGTGAGGCTGACAGGTCTGTAATTCCCCGGATCCTCCTTTTTCCCTTTCTTAAAAATAGGTACTATATTTGCTTTTTACCAGTCCTCTGGCACCTCCCCTGTTCTCCTTGAGTTTTGAAAGATAATGGCCAGCAGTGCTGCTATCTCATTGGCCAATTCCCTTAGCACCCTTGGATGCAGTTCGTCCGGCCCCATGGACTTGTGCACATCCAGCTTCCTTAAGCAGTCCCTAACCTGACCTTCCATCACCAAGGGCCTCTCTTCTTCTCTCCAATCTGCCATACCCATAATTACTGCGGTGACTCTATGCCAACCTAGTACGGGTCCACTCACCTTTTTAGTATAGGCGAGGCCAAATGATCTCTCCAAGGTTCCATAAGAATTCTGTCACAGAGCCAGGGCTTGAATCCAGCTCTTCCAAAACCTAGGGTAATGCTGCAACCACTCATTCACCTTTTATCTCTCTAAGCACTTCACACATTCATTATAATAACTTACCCATATGTTGCACATTTTCAGCTGTAGATGTCAAAGTATTATATAAAGAGGTGAGGAAACAAACACAGAGAAATGAAGTGACTTGTCCAGGTGTCTCCCAGTTTTGTACCTAGGACACCAAACCAAAGTTGCCTCCCTAAAAATTGAGCTTCCCTTCTCCTGCTAAAGAAAGTAGTAGACTGGAGTAAATAATTCATAATATATAATTTATTCACATAATTCTGCCTTTTTTGTGATGCCCAGGAGCTGTCTGGAAACAGAACACAGCTCAAATTCATTCCATTTTTAGATGTTCAGGAATCTTTTCAGTAAAATAAGTCTTGGGCTGTAGATCAAACAGTAAGTATTACAACCTAGTATTCAAGTCACCCTAAGAACATGTCTACCCTGCTGCTGTGGCAGGCATTGATGCAGAAGCATTGATTGAACAGGGGGCTCTGTAGACTTCTTCACTTGATGGAGTGCACTCTCTCATCACTATTAATCTGAAAGGCAGAAGACAGCATTGATGGGAGAGTATATCCCATTGATACAGAATCATGAAGACACCATGCTGCATTAATGTAAGTAAACAGACATGATACACTAATTATGTAACATAGTTAACATCTCTCAACTCTGTGCAGAAGTGTAGACAAAGCCTAACCCATGTAACAGGTAAATTATGTGACTGCCTCTGTTTAAAAAAAAATTGTTTCATTGTCTCACTAATGATTTTTGGCACTTATATTACATACCTGGCACATCTCCCATCACTGAAAAGTGCAGCAAGTGTAGACTAGGGCTTGGTGATGCTAATGATGTCTTTTGACCTTAAATCTATGAAACTACAAGTTCCAGTCATATGCGCCCTGCTTTAGACTATGCCATCTTGCAAAAGAAGGGATGAGTGAGAGAAATGATGATTATAATGTTAATTCCCCAATGGACGTGACTCACAGTCCAAGGCCTCAAAAAGGAATAGGCTCCCTGGAGCCATTGGTTCAACTCTGCAGAACTGACTCAGCTCTTCAACTTTCTGAGAAAGATAAAATAGTTCCATACATTATACCATGTGTGGAAAATGAGATCTCAGTAGAGGAGAGACTGTCTGCTTTGGCGCGACATTGGAGGCGTTGGTGTCTTATGCACAGCACATTCTGAGCTTGTTTTCAATTGTATAAGTTGACTTCCTGCTTCTTTCCAACCTGGCAGTGGCTGCAGGTCAGAGGTCCTCTGTCTAAATAGTTCTGTAAAGTACTTGAAAATCCTTCAAGATGAAAGAGCAGATCCCTTGACTCCAAAGCCATCTGCTAATACCCATTTTCATCTGGTGTCCAGACCCCTGGACTGACTCTCCCACTCTCAATAAAGGAAGAGGTACCTCCAGATCTCTGGAATATCAACGGGAAAATATTTGACAGCTATGAGCTCTGCAAGTGGCAGAATGATGATGAGGCTGAAGAACACACATGCATGCAAGGGTGGAAAGTGAAAATGTATTAATGCATCCACTCTGTGGACCTCTTCATTTTTTGTCTGATGGAGAATGAGATGCCTACAATGGTGGGGGCATAAAGGATCTAGGCCATCCTAGCTATGGTCTTCCAAGTTTATCCTTGTATCCATGCAAAAGTGCTGATTTGGAACAATCCTGACTTGTAAATTGGAAATACATCTATGATTTGGAAGAACTGGCAAAGCAGGACCATCCAGATTTCATAATTCATTGATGAGGTTTTCATCCTTTTTCCAGTGACTTGCTGCCCTCAGTGGGAGTGGCGGTGCCTATAGCTAAAACACTTTATAACATATACATTTGTTCCAGAGACCCCCAGAATTACTGGGAACCTTAGAAATGCTATGTAAACTCCCCAGGCCCATGTCTGCTGTGTATGTTTTGCTAATAAAGAGGCAATCCATTAGTCTTGGAATTCTTTATGAAAGCATTGGAAAGGATTTATCACATCTGTTAAAAGAATCTCAGTGGCAAAAACTATTATGTAATGTTAAAAGTGCTCCTGTGGCTCATAGGCTATGCCTGATACAACAAAAGATTTTATTCAGAATGTATTGTACTCCACAGACGTCGTCCAAGATAAAGGCCTTGTCCTCCGCTGTTTGTTGGTGCTGTAATGAAGAAAAAGGAAACCTAATCCATGTGCTTTGGGACTGTCCAATGCTCAGGCAGCTGTGGAAAGAGGTGGACACTAGTGAAAAACAGTGCTTGCCTTCAGCAACTGAACCTCAGCTGAAAATTATATCCTGGGTTATGTACCTACTATGCTATGTTTAACTCCACTCCACACAGACTTTGGTTCTTGAGAAATGCCATGATCACCCAGTGCACAATTTTACAAAATGGAAAAGTAGGCTTATGCCCAGAATGGAGCTGTGGTATTTGGATCTGGCTGAGTTAACAGCCAAAGAATGAATAACTTATCAATGCAGAGAGCCATCACATGAATTTGAAAAAAATTTGACCCTAGTTCTAGTTGCATTTTGGTTTTTTTAAAAAAAAAAATATTGAGATGGTTCAAAGAGTATAGACCTCCATTACACCTATTCCCTCTTCTTTTACCCTTTTACTCCCCTTCTTCCTGCCTTTCCCTAGTCATACGTGCCTTCTCTTGTTTTATTACTGTTACCCCCACACTTGTGCGTTATGTCTGTGCTCTTGTGTGGACTTGCAACTTTAACAAGTTGTAAAATTGCATAATTGAATAATTGTCTTGATGATCCCAAGAATTGTGCAGTATTTGGAAACACATACTCAAGCTGTAAATCATTTACTATTTTGTACTTTTGTTATTTGCTTCTTTATGGAAATCAAAACAAAATTAATCACCAAAACAAAGAAAGATATTTCCTGGACATGACTAGTAACATCTCTTGATTAATATCTTAGCTGTATGTTTCCAGAACATACTATTTAGATTTCATAACCCAGTAGTATATGTACTATTATTTTATCCCAGTCCATTTAAACTACCGTTGTACCAAATATATTAAATAGCACTTTAGCTGTAATGGACTATTAAATTTGTTCTTGTTGTTGTGTAAATTATTTTCTCAATTGACAGTAATGACTTGACTTTGTCAATCCAGCATCAATTCACGAACACTGCAGGGTGCGTATTCAACTCGATGCTCAGGGAATTACATATGCAACTCCTATTATTATTTATTGTGCAGTAAATAGGCTCTAATACCCAGTTCTGGGTAGGAACTATTGCTTAACTCTTAATGGCTAAAGTGTTTACCACAACAGCCACTGTTTTTTCCAGCAGAGAGCTGCTTGTTTTGTGTAAATGGTGTGGGATATCTTGAGTATGAATATCACTGAATAAAAACATTTCATTTTGTTCAATAGAGTTTGCATTACTAAAACCTCATGCATCATAATCAAAAATTAATCCAAAGTCTCTTAAAAATCCAAATGAAATGTGTTAAAATAAAGCCGCATATTCAGATATGAGATCCGGATGTACTCCTGCAAAAGAAGCCAGTTACTGGGTCATGAAATAGGCATTTTTATGCATACAATGCGTGCCTGTGCATTGTTTGTATACATATGGACCGCATTTACCCGTTCAGATCCCTCTGGCTGTTATCTCTGGTGTACAGTGATTGTACATTAGTGCAAACATGATCAGGCATTGTTGAGTGTATTTCACAAAGGATATGCAGTTTTGTGAATGCAAAAGCTGTCTGGACATTGTGTGGTTGCACCATTCTGTCAGCAGATGAAAATTTTCTCCCAACTGTACGTGAAGAGATGGTAACTTTTAAACCCTTAAAGAGGGACAACCTTGGTATGAACCTGGCTTCTGTTCCTGCCTGCTACTGATACACTGTGACCTGGGGTAAGTCTTTTCAGTTCTTTCTGCTTCAGTTCTCACCAGCTTTGACAAAGCTCTTCAAGATGGGTCGGTGAATAGTGCTAGATACTGACAAAGTATGATTAACTTTAGGTGAGATTTTCCACAAGCGACAGCTTTTTTTTCTTTCTCTAGAGCACACTTTTAAAGTGAAGTAGGTTCCAGAAATTTACAAACGCAAAACAGCCAACAACATCCTCCTTACCCCCAACAAATGTGGACCTATACAGCCAAACTTAAAATATTTATTTATAAATTGATTAAAATATAAATGTTGCGTTAGACTCAAATTTTACAGATGGCTTGTAAATTACAGTGCAAAAAACATACAGTCTGCTTCATAAATTCCTGGCAAGAAAAATTCCTAATGGAACTACTGATGCACCTTGAACTATAGCAATATAAATGGTGCCAACCTGATGGACAATTTGAGTACTTGGTTGTAGCAGTAAGAGAAACTCTCAAGTATGTTCCAAGTGAATTTGGGTTCTATACCTTCAGTCCCTGTATTATTTTATTTTATTTTACCATAGTTCCAAGGAGCACTGGTGATGATCAGGACCACATTGTGCTAGGCACTAAATAAACACAAACCAAAGAGACAGTCCTTCTCCCAAGGAGCGTTCAATCAAAACTTTTATGGGACAGGCGTGTGTATGACTCCCTCGTATTGACACCACAATATGAATGAATAATTCGATTTTAGACTTTCATCTCGGAGGATCCCAAAGAGCTTCTTGATATACAGAAATTGCTTAATCCAAAACTTAAAAGCTGCCACTTCTAATAAGAAGGATTTGGATAAATTTGGCAACAGCATAGAGGAAAATGGGAGGTTTACTTCCAAGGCAAACTTGAGATCCTCATTGTCCATAAAGTCTTCTCTGAAATTTTGAGAGAAAGGATGGACTTGTGGTGGACTGGGACTCTGGAGATCCAGGGCCTTTCTGCTGTAGTCTTCCTTTGTGACCTGGAAATCACTGAATTGTTCTATGTATTATGTATTCATAGGAGTATTGTAAGTAAGACAATTAATTCTTCTGCTCTATTCTACCCTGATTAGGCCTCAACTGGAGTATTGTGTCCAGTTCTGGTTGCCTTGTTTCAGGAAAGATGTAGACAAATTGGAGAAAGTCCAGAGAAGAGCAACATGAATGGTTAAAGTTCTGGAACATTTGACTTATGAGAGAAGATTGAAAGAGCTGGGTTCAATCTGGAAAAGAGGAGGCTGAGAAGGGACATAACAGTTTTCAAGTACGTAAAATGTCATGAGGAAGAGGGAGAAAAATTGTTCTCATTAACCGCCAATGATAGGACAAGAAGCAATGGGTTTAAATTACAGCAAAGGGGGTTTAGGTTGGATGTTCCATCCTTTGAAGTTTTTAAGAGCAGATTAGACAAGCACCTGTCAGGGATGGTTTAAGATGGTATTTGTCCACTCATGAGTGCAGGGGATTGCATTCAATGACCTCTCATGGTCCCTTCCAGTTTCTATGATTCTATGCCTAAACTCCCCATCTTTAAAATGGGGATACAACTTTTTCCCCATCCTTTGTCTGTCATGTCTATTGAGATGGTGAGATCTTTGAGACAGGGACGGTCTCTTGCTGTGTCGAGTGTATGTACCATCTTTGGTACAATCGGACCCTTCACCACTGCCATAATGCAAATACTAAATTAAAAATAAAAAAGCTGTATGCAGTAAACTGCACGGATCTTAGGGATAAGACTTGTGTTAGCATTTAAGGGACAAGTCTTGCAATCGTTTACGCAGTTCTTAACTGGGAAAATGCTCTGTTGAAGTGAGGAGGATAAAGGCTTCAGGATCTGGCCTATGTTTTTAAAACACTTGGGTATGTCAGCTTCAGCCTGCGAAATGCAAGAGGTCTCTAATCTAGTGTCTGTCCCTCCTGGTTTTTTGATGTAAAATGACTGCTCATTTGCAAACAAGGGAGGGAACCATTCAGCATCCTGACAAATCAAAATATAATCACATCTTCCTGATTTCAAAGAGCATCCCGCTTGGCAAGTCTCATTAATTATCCCAGACAGGTGTTTTTCAACAAAAGTACCCTCATTTGTTACCCCTTCTTCTGCCTCCTGCTTGAGCTAATGAAGCCTCCATGATATATTTGGAATAATGGAGCAATTTATGTAACCACAGGTTAGGACAACACACATAAGGAATCATGACTAGAAAAGGACATTAAAGAGGGGCTGCAGGGGCAAAGCTCCTCTGTGAGCAAAGACATCTCATTATCCGTGATTAGGGAGAAGTATTCCAGCACTGAGAGGGAAGAAACTAGCTGTGTTTTTAAAATGATGTTTGATAGCTTGTTAATATGCAGATACTACTCTGTGAAAAGCTCAGACTGAGACCTTGTTACTGTGGCTTTTACATTCCGTAAGAGAAAGGGACTGCCACTGCTTCCCTGGTGTAATTCATTTAGGACCCTGATTTTTTGAAAAACTGAAAGTGCACATTGCATGGTTGCAGAAATGTCTCTGTTTTTCTCTGTGGAAAGAATCGTTTACATGGCTAACTATATGCATGGATAAATACCTGGTCTGTGCATGCCATCATGGCTACACCTCTCACATGGCTTTGAAAAGCAAACCCTGTAGGCCTCAGTTGTCCCCTCTATAAAACAGAGGTGGGATTCTGAGATCCCAAGTGGGTGGCAAAGATTAGTTGTTGAGTGCAAATTGCTAGGCTGCACTTTTTGCACCCAGGTGCAAAAGATGAGTAAATCTACAGAAGACAGTAGGATGAATCATGTGGTCCAGACCTACTTGCATCAATGAGAGCTGAGGGGTCAGCCCCTCAAGTCTTGTTAGATTCAGTGATGAGTATGCTTCACTAGCCTCTAAGTCATTGTTGTTTTATTTCCTCAGATCACGTATGGTGTATGCAGAAGGCTCCTTGGTTCCTGTCACTTAATGTTTTCTGCCAGTGTATCTTTTCTAAAAACTAAAATACAGCATAATGGTAACTAACCCTTTAGGGCATCTTTGCATTAGTCATCAGCCACTTTGAAGGCAGCTTCAAGCACAGCTGCATCTCTCATGATGCTGTTTTGGTATGAAAACCAGGGCTTAAGTCTGACCTTAGATACAGGTGTGAAGAGCTGTTTTTCCTTTTTTTCCTGCCGCTCTGCTCGTCTGGCAGGAAGCAAGGTAAGCACATTCCCCACAAAGTCCCCCAGTGACTGACAACACTTTGCAATGTGTAATTCACAGTAATTCAATCAGAAGTGACCTCAGAACTGCGAAATACTCTTAGAAAAGGATTTTTTCCTGAGAGGCAAAGTTTTAGGGCTGTAGTACCCCCACCCCCAAAGTGTTTTTCTTTTCAGCCCATAATAAGAACTGTTACTGTTAAAAAATTAATGCTTGACCTGTCCTCCTCCTCCCAGTCATCCACTCATGCCTGCAGAGGTACTTCAGGTCTAAGCAGCAGCTATAAACCACCTAAATAACCAAGAATTGGAAAGTAAAATCTCAGAACGATTGACTTAGTCCTTCCAACTTCTAAAATAGATTGATTAAATTCCTTATTTACTTGAGCGTGGATCTTTCTGATAAATCCTTAACAAATATTTATTATTAAAGAGCTTATGTCATTTTCTGCAAGAGAGAATTTGCCCTCAGTGCTAAATAAAATTTTCTTTTCCCCACATTGTTATAAAGAGCACATCTGAGCGTGTACTCTGGCATTAGATGAGTTTAACACAGTATAGAACATTCATTTCTGAATTTCTTGGGGAGAAGTCTCAAGGGTTTTGTGTAGGGGAAGGGGGAATTAAGTCAGAAAGTATAAACTTCACACTATATAATTATTGTAGCTAGGCAATTGTGCATTGATTTTTCTGGGATGTCACAGGCCAGCCAGCTAACTGCAAGTACAAATTAAGCATTCAGCTGCCAGTTAGTTAAGCAAGAGTCAGACCAATTCAAAACTTGTCTGTTTTATTTTTGAGGGTGCAGAACCTCCTTTTGTATTTTATGTACTCTGTCTTTTGGGGGTGTTAGTTTATGTGTTCTGAATGGCTTGCTTATAAATTCTGCTGTAGAACAAGAGGTTGTATTCTAATTCCCCTCTTAAAAGTAGGTGAGGATTTTCTTTTCTGAACTGGGGGTTCTAATGCATAAAACGGGTAAGCAAGTGCTTGGCTTTAAGCACCCACTCACATGCTTTGTTGAACAGGTTATGGATTTAAGCGTGTGTTTGAGCTTTGCTAAATTGTGGAGTGATAACTGTTTGTTTATTATTTTGTGGTGGTTGTTTACCAATGTGTTTTTTCAAGCTCACTTCTCTGATGCGCTTGCTGGAGCCCCCAGGACATTCCATACATATTGTTATTGCGTAGATGCTGAGGTCTGATTTCTTCAGGGATTTCTTCCTTGAATATCTATAGGTATGTTGTCCCTGAACTTTGGGGTACTTAAAATCCAAGCCCCACTCCATATGACAACAGCCCTGCCTGTATGATAGATGAACCAAAACCCTGGATTAGAACATGCCAGTTTTTGGAATAAAATAAAAAAGGTGGGGGTTGATGCAATCTCTTGCAGCGATCTGGGATGATGAGCTCAGCCCAGTGGAGTCGCTTGTGTCTGATTTTTGGATTTATGATATTAAAACTTTAATTTTCTTATGAATAAATGCAGCATGATTGTATTAAATGATACAAGCCAGGTTTATTTCTACTCACACAGAGTGTCAGTATTTTTTGCTCATATCCCAGAGGGTGCATGTACTCAGCAGTGTGCCAAAAGTCTGGAAAAGCATGTTTCCCTGGAAACTACTTTAGAGAGAAATTATACTTTTCTCTTATTGGATTTGAGAATTTCTATTAGATTTGGGACTGTGTTTTCTGAAGGTTTGTAGTAGAGCAAAAATCTCATGAAAACTTAAAATGTTGACTCCACCTACACAATGACGACAGCATCTCTGTATTCTTGTCTTCAAATATAGATATAGGGTTCCTTGACCTGATATCTCTAATCTTCACCCCTCACTTCACTGGGGATGAATAAAACTAAAGGTCATTGCTCAATTGTGCTTTTTTGGAAATTATGCTAAACCACCTTCCATCAGTGTGGAAGAAGGAGGAATGGTAACTGTGGTTTATAAAAGATTGCAAACAAAATTATTTCAAAATGTCCCTTTTTATGCACTAGTGTACAGTGATTGAATAGCTGATTTGGAGGATGTTTTCACGGATCTGGGTTTCTTTAAACACTTTCTCAGCCATAGCCCCACAATGATCTAGCAGGAACTAGTCACACCAACACATTGTGATAATGAATTGTATTTTTGGTCAGTGCTCACACATGGGAGTCAGAAAGCAGAGGGTTAATGCATCACAATTTGAATCCATTTGTACATTTTGTTGTTCCAACAGGTGTGCTGCTGAGAGATTTTCCCCTGCACATACACTCTTCCCTGGGCTGTGTGCTTCTTGCAATGTTTTGATAAATGAAGCTGATAGATCAGGCTCATTAGGACGAGGAAAGTTATTGGCTACAATTTGATGGATGTGAAAATCATTAGAGGGGTTTGCTTTACTGGATCAGACCATCTAGTTTGGTCCTTACTACTGGCAATGAGCAAAGCTTGATGCAAAAACCTTTCCCCATACATTATCAAGCTGCCAGATTGTGCAATACTGTACATGCAAGGGGGGAAAGGGTTCCTGGCCTCTGCAATGACCAGCTCACTCCCTGGACCTAGTGGCCCTACCTAGCAAGGGATCCACAAAGGATGTTGCAGTGCTGAGTGGTACTATGTGTAACTTGTAGGCAGCCAGAAAAATCAAAAACAACCAGGAACGGGTGGGACCTGAAGTGGGTGGGGGATTCCCTTAGAACCTGAAGCCTAGGGTATGAAGTATTCACCCAGATATAGGAGGCCTCTGGTAAGGTCCCCCCTTTTCCTGCAGAGCAGAAGCACATCAGACGGGGACTAGCCATCTCTCAGTTGAATGTTTAACCTTTTGGCTACAATGGGATAGTCAGAGATGACCTTTCCTCAGTCTCTTCTATGGACGTTGTTCCACTTCAATTAAATATTAACTGGGCAGTGAAAAAGTTAGTGGCTCTGTAGCCAACTGATAGGGCACTCAGCTAAGACATGTCACTGTCCCCCACCCTGGCTGTTTTGTGTGCGTTTGCCTGAGGGGTCCAATCCATAGTTAGGCCTTTGAGCACACATACTGAATCAGGCCCCTCATGTACTTAAGGTGGCCAAATGCCAATCTTCCCAGGTTCAAGAATTGCTCTGGGCTCAGGCTGGAGATAGGAGCCCAGGGGCTGTGTGCATGCCCAGAGACAAAAAAGTAAGACACTCAGTGAGTTTAGGTGCATGTAGGGTTAGGCAGCAGTTGAGTGGGAATTTGGTTGATCACAGGGTGGCCTAAAAATGAGACTAGCGTACCAAAATATCTTCTTGTATTGCAGCTTTAGATGAGAACCTGCCTGATGAGAGCCTGAGTATCCCATTACCAGGCATCCGCTAAAGACAGGGAAGTCTCCATCTTGTTGCCATGTCACAAAACTACAAAGCCCCATTCCACATCATTACTTGGCTCCAACCCTAACTGAACCCAGGTAAAACATCCAAATGCACATTTGCAGAGCACGAGATGGAATGGACCAAAGCAGATGCCCAGCAACATCTGCCAGTACCAGAGACCTAATGGCGAGAGTCTCACTGTGGGACCTGAGAAGAAAGCCATTGAGCAGCCATTACAGGAATTACATTAAAGGGAGGGATCAAGGGAAGTAGGAGTAGACCTACAACTGCTCTTTTCCTCTTCCCTTGCTGCGATTGTTGTGGGATGGGTAGGATTGCCAGCTCTTGTAATTTTTACTGAGAGTCTAGAGATTGGGTGTTTCATTTAAAGCCCCAGTTCCTGGACACTTGTGAATATGAGAATTTCCATTTTCTCATAAAAGAAAAAGTACGTTTCAAGTTCTCAGGGTGGTGGAAAAAAATTAGTACAATGAGCCAAGTGCAAAAACCAGAAGACAAATAAAAAGAGTCTCAAACTTATTATTAAAATAAATCTCATGTTGTTTTAGACCCCAACTCATGATTTGTGAATGTTGTTTAGCAATAATGGATAAAGTAAAGGAGACGAGTTTCTGACCGACAAATGACCTTCATCACAGAATTACTTAACTCATAAAGAAACAAACAGTTTTGGAGAAAAGGCTACAAGTGTGTGGACAGCTGGGAAGAAATTCCACAATAACAGCCTAAGAAAGGTAACGTAAGAACAGCCATATTAGATTAGACCAATGGGCCACCTAGCCCAGAATCCTGTCTCTAACAATGTGCTTCAGAAGGAATGAACAGAACAGGGAATTATTGAGTGATCCCTCCCATACCTTTCAGACCCCTCATCTGGCAGTTGGGGGTAAGGTATGCCCAGAGCATGGTTTGCAACCCTGATCATTTTGGCTAATTGCCATTGATGGGCCTATTCTTCATGAACTTACCTCATTCCTTTTTGAACCCATTTAGTTTTGGCCTTCATCCCCTGACAATGAGTTCCACAGTTTGACTGTCAGTTTTGCGGAGTACTTCTTTTTATTTGTTTTAAATATGTCTCTATTAACTTCACTGAGTTGACCCCCAAGCTCTTGTGTTATGTGAAGGGGTAAATAATACTTCTTTATTCAATTTCTCCACACTGTTTTTGATTGTATATAGACCTCTATCTCGTACCGCTCGTCCCCCCATATGTCCCTTTGTAGAACAGTCTCAGTCTTTTTAATCTCTCTTCTTGTGGAAGCTGTTCCCTTCTCTTAATAGTTTTTGTGCCGTTCTCTATACTTTTTCCAGTTCTAATATGCTTTTGAGTTGGTCTGCCCAGAACTGCATGCAGTATTCAAGGTGTAGGTGTAGCATGGCTGTATATAGTGACATGAGATTGTGTTTTAATATCTGTCCCTTTCCTAATGATTCCTAATGTTCTTTTACTGCTGCTGCACATTGAGCAGATGTTTTCAGAGAACTATGCACAGTGGCTCCAAGACCTCTTTCTTGAGTGGTAACAGCTAATTTAGACCCCATGTATGGTTGGAATTATTTCTGCCAAGTGCATTACTTTGGATTTATCAACACTGAGTTTCATCTGCCATTTTGTCACCCAGGATCCCCATGCAGCTCTTCGCAGTCAGCTTTGGTCTTCGCTATCTCGAGTAATTTTGTATCATCTGCAAATTTTGGCACCTTACTTTCACCCCCTTTTCCAGATTATTTATGCATATATTGAACAGCCCACATCCCAGTACAGGTCCTTGACGGACTCTGCTATTTACCTGTCTGCATTGCGAAAACTGACCATTTATTCTGCCTTTATATACTGACTTAACTGCTATTCAGCTGCCATGTTGCTTAGTTTGTCATGTGCAGTAGCTAACTGAATGGCTTTGGGTTTCAGAACATAAATGCTTTTTCTTAGATTCTATTAAAGCTAATTGAATTCAGACCCCAAGAAGAGGCAGTTGACAGAAGCAGAAGAATTCTGAAGTGGTCTGTGTAAGATCCTGTTGCTATGCCATGGGTCTTGCCTAATAACCTTTTAATGTGTCTGGCAGATCTGGGAATATGGTGCAGGAAAAATCTCTTTAGGCTCTTAATTTACTAAATACATAAAGAGACCAGTCCTGCAGCCTTGGCTTAGGCAAAGCCCCATTGAATAAGAACTGTGGGATCAGGCTCAGTGGCTTTGCAGGATGAAAAGACCAGTGAGCAGTCCATTCAGTGTTCTCTGATTCTGTTCTGTTCTATATTTACTCACTTAGAAATAACAGAAACACAGTGGGTAGAAGCAATCTCATGCATCTAATTAATTTGCAGGAGATTTTACCTATTGACCACAAGCAGATGAGACAGCTGATTTGTATTTAGTCGTCCTTTGTCCTAGTTTTCTGCTCTGTTTAAAGATCTGAGAGATGAAACAGCTATGCCAATAAAAAAGATTGCTCATCTTATGCTTTCTTCACAAACCCATCCTTGCATGTAAAAATCGCCTGCTGGGGTGATGTTGCAGAATGCTTACCCAAGATGTCTTGCATAGCAGTTTTGTTCAGGTATATCACTGACAGTTGTTTTGAGCTAGATGTTGTTGGTAAAAGCCATTTATTAATAGATGTATGGATCAAGTTTTCAAAAATAGTCTCTAGCATGTCTCTTTTTGGGCACAAAAGTTTGCATATGGGAAACATACATTTGCACTTGGGAATGAAATACTGTGTTGAGTTTTGGGCTCCCCACTACTAAAAGGACAGGGACATGCTAGAGAGAGTCCAGCGGAGGGCAACCAAAATGATTAAAGGGCTGGAGCACAAGCCCTATGAGGAAAGACTGAAAGCATTAGGCTTATTTAGTCTGCAGAAGAGAAGATTGAGGGGGGATTTGATAGCAACCTTCAACTACTTGAAGGGATGCTCCAAGGAAGATGGAGCTCGACTGTTCTCGGTAGTAACAGAGGACAGAACGAGGAGCAATGGTCTCAAGTTGCGGTTAGGGAGGTCGAGGCTGGATATTAGAAAAAGCTTTTTTACTGGGAGAGTGGTGAAGCATTGGAATGAGCTGCTGAGGAAGGTGGTGAAATCTCCACCTTTGGAAGTGTTTAAGGCCCGGCTGGACAAAACCATGACTGGGATGGTTTAGTGGGAGTGGCCCTACCTCTGGCAGGGGGTTGGACTAGATGACCTATGAGGTCCCTTCCAACCCTATGATTCCATGAATGGAGGTTTGTGTGTAGAAATCAGGCTGTTACATAGCTCTCCATTTGTGCTATAAAATGCCCCTTTCTGTTTGTGAATATGGGGGATGTATACACAAAAGCTGTGGGCATTGTTTTAGGATCCTGGCTGGCACCTCTTGCAACGTGTTACCTTTTGTTTGAGTGAAGGCAGCTGAAATAAGGACTTATGAGTTGTGTGTGACCAATTTACTTGATATTTTGTTTGACATATTTGTCAGTCTAAAAAACCCAGGTTTCAAAGCTCCACACTGGCACTCAGGGATCCATAACCGGCAATGCCTGATGAGTGGTATAGATTTTCAGCTTGATTTGACCCTGTGCAATGTAGCAAGGAGCTAGCTCAGCCTCACCACCAGCAATATCATCATCTCAATCAGAAGGAACAGCATGGTTAGAAAGAGAGCAGTCAGGCAGAAGACAGCCACAGGGAAAGGAAGCAGTTGCCATGGGTCTCATGCCTGTGCTGAACACTGCATTCTAATATTGGTGACCATGTGTGAGACTACTCCATCTTCGGGTGCCTTTTAGGGCTGCCTGTAGCCCACTTTTTTTCTGAACCTTAGCTATATCATCTGTGTGTCACTGGGGACAAGACATCAGGTCCTGACCTTTTGCCGCTGTTGCCACTGAATGTAGATGATTTGTCAAATGGGTCAACAACAGCATCCACTCTTTCTTGCCCTCAAGCTTTTTTGTCCTGTATTGAGTCCCATTCCTCCCTTCAGAGGGGAAGGCTTCGTTCACTTGGATGTCTGGATGCTGGGCGAATTGCCCTTGCTACGTCTGTCTGTTGCTTGGGAGCAGGCACCATAGATTCAAGATTCTTCCTCTGGAATTTCCCCTAGAGAACAAGGGCTTGTGAATTTCACTCTTACCAACTATTCACATGAAAATGCAACTGTATTAAATTGCTGGGGTGGGAAGAGGGAGGAGACAGGAGTGGGTGGATTCCCCAGTGAGTCTTCCAGCAAAGCCAGGGAAGACCAGGAATGAAACTCCCCATATTTCTAAGATTTAAAAAGAGGAAAACAAAAACCCTTTGGGGGTGATGATGGGAAGGAAGTGGGGAAAATATTATCTTTAGATATCATGAAGTATAAACAGAAAAACAAAACAACCTCCTTTTTATTCCCTTGAGTTACAACAGGGTTTCTATGGACAAGGTAATCACAGCTGCAGGGTAGTAATTTTGTTCACATCGGTCCTTTCTCTGTGCTCCAAGGAGACCAGTGCAGGTTTTGATTGACAAGGGGAGACAGTGTTAATGCAATCTTTTCAGACCATGATTGTCTGAAACGAGTGCTGTAAAACAGCTGGACTTTAAAAGACTTGTATGGTGTGCTCACTCTGTGGACCTTATGTGCTTTCCAATTCTTGTTAATATATCGCAAAAAAATATATATATATTATGTAATATCCAGCTGTTTCAGGAGCTGTTTTTCCTATGATACACCCAAGCTATAATTGTCTCTCCATGTGGGTCACTGTGCATTTCTTGCTTTTCAGATGTATTCTGGACTCTTCCCTATCACCTCATTTTCTATGGAGCATTCACCAAACTTCATATAAAAATAACTTTTATTGAGTTTCCCAGCGGTTAGCAGCAAACACAAGAAAAGCTACAGACGTGACAATAAGTAACCCCAAGAGTCCTTAGTACATTTGTTCTCTTGATTGAAAGGTACGTGTTTAAGAAGTATATCATAGTCGCTGAGCATATCACAGATCCAAATACTGTACACATAAAACAGATCATCATCAAAATCTGACTGAAGAGGGCACTATTTAGCTAATTAACAAATGTCACTGAAATGATTGGATTATATAATTTTTTATTCCTAGCAAAGGGCAAGAAACACAATTATCTTTACAGCAGCTAAGTGTGACTGAGAATCACGATATCAAGTTTTTTCAGAGCTACTTTACAACATTTGAGTTCATATTTTTCAGGCTCCTGACCACAAGTTGCTTTCTACAGTCCTGTTAAATCTGAGCTCTTACCATGGTAATTAACTATTTTGTATTGTTACAATAAGACCAAGAGGCCCATCAGGATCTGTACAAATAAGCAACAATCCCAGTCCCCAAAAATATTACCATCTAAGCAGGGAAGAATGATGAAGGGTGGTTGGGAAGGTAGAGAAAGAGAGACTTGGCCATATGCCAAGCTGGTAATAGCTTTCTCCAGATCTTTTGAGAATAGTGCCCTATCCACTGAACTGCAAGACCACACAGAAAATTCTTCAAAGCTTACATTTGTTACTCATATCAGCTGAGCCAGGATTTCTGTTCAGATAAGTGTTCAGTGATCCTGGAAAGGGCCTGCTGGCTGAGATGGACTGAAATGGACAGCTGTGGAACTCCCTTGTTCTAGTGGTTGCCAGTCTAAATTAATTCCAAAGAGAATTTCTAAAATCTTGGAGAAGAGGCATAAGCCATTCACTACATCTCACTCAACAGTGTCATGCTGGGAGTGTGGAGAAGTTAATATCTGATTGGTGTAACAATCCAATGAAAAATAAATTAGAGAGGTACTGACCAATTCCCACCAGTTCCCTCAATTCCTAGACAACCACTGATCTTACTATATTTCTCATTACTGTTATGCAATTCTATTTTGAAAGTTATTATAGATAACAAATCAACATGGCACTTTGCAATCATAGATATAATACAGCATAAGAACTTACAGTCTAAGTAAGAAAAGAGATGCAGGACAGCACTTCAGGAGTGATGGCTATTGGATGGAGAAAAAAAAGGAAGGACTTCTTGTAGAGGTGAGTTTTATGAAGCGACTGAAGGAGCAGAGAGATTTCAGGTCCAGGGAAACAATCATAGCTAAAGGAGGTGAAATTCTGTTTTTCAGCAAGAATCATACAAGATAAATAGAGCAATAGTGAACGGATGCATGAACGTATCTTATTCATGGGAATTTTCATGGGGGTAGTTTGTCCATTGACCACTCCAGGAGTGAGAAATACTTTTCACTTACACTAGGCTACTATAATTCTCTGGTCTCTGCTTTTCATGGTGACTAATTTCATGACTTGTGATCCCTCTATCTGTTTGTCTTGTCTTGTCTGATACTTATATTGTAAGCTCTTTGGGAAAGAGACAGTCTAATGTTGTGCGTGTACACAATGTCCAGCATCATGATGTCCTGGTCTGTTGTAGGGGCTCCTAGGCACTATCGCAAGACAAAAAACAATAAATGGGAGGTGTAGGATATATTTGATATGTTTGGAAAGTTTGCTCCTTCTCACGCCTGCATAACCCGCTGGTTATGACAAGAGAAACTCTCATGGTAAATATCTAGTTTATTCATGGTTAAACTGTCTATACTACCTACAGTGGATTAGTTTTAGATTTTTGCCCTCTCTTTTGTAATAAGTACCAATTCCATCTTGACTGTCTAGGTGGCAGCAGAGCTCTTCTGTGCATGTGGAGGGGGTGAGCACTGATTTAACTGCCATAGGATTAACACATATCTTTCCCTTCTGCCCATTTTTGTTCCTGCAAACGGAGTGAGAGATGTGAGTACTGAACACATCACTATCTACCCCCTGAAAGTGCTATCATCACATTTTTCAAGGGAAGTGAACTACAGTGGTTTTCCAGAGTACAGCTATGTAGTAAGACAGCTCCTCAAAACACAGATGGACGATTCACTTCCAGCAATTCTCGAGGGAATTGTGTGGTTTGATCTTTAGCTTCTTGGGGCACAGGAGTTTAGTGAAAGCTCTTCTGAAACTGTAGTGGCACAGGGGATACAGGATAGGGTTAACAGCAGAGTTGATCCACAGAAGCCAGAAGGAAGTCTCATACCAGTAATCAGGGATGCAGTGGCCATGGCAAGCAGCTCGGATGATCATGAGAAGAGTGTATGGTGCCCAGCAAAGCCCAAAAATGCTCACAATAACCGCCAGTGATTTTGCTACCTTCTTGTCTCTGGAGAGCCTGAAACGCTGCGTGATGCTCTGAGAGACAATTTTCATCCGTTTCTCTAAAGACAGTGTAGATGCAGAGTGTTTATAGCTCCTCTTTTTGAAAGACTTTGGTTTCCCACCATGGGGCCCAAAGCTCTTTGAGCTTGATGTCTGTGAGTCTTTCACACTCTGACTGGTATTGGCTGTTGGTGGTTGTGTTTCACATTTAGGAAGGTCCAGGGTTTTGGCTGGCTCTTTCTGGTCCCACTTACAGCATTTCAGGGAAAGCTTTGCTTCCGAGCTCATTTCCATCTCCTCCGTGAATGACTGGTTCTGCGCTTCATGGAAGAGATCTAGGCGGATTTTGGTGCGTTTCTGAATGTTCAGGTAAATGCTCAAGTTGAAAAACAACACACTGATGAAGGGGGTGAAAAACTCTAGGGTGGAGGCCGTCATGAGAAAATACCAGTTGTAGAAAAATTCAGCATAGCATTCCCCATCAGGGATGATGCTCTGGCCGGTTATGTATTCCCAGCTGATAATTGCAGGTCCATAGAGCAGGAAAGCTAAGACCCATACCATCACCATCTTCAGCACTGCTTGCCGAATATTACCTTGCTGAGCTCGGTATGTGACCTGGAGGGGAAACATCTTTTCTTAGATATGACCAAATACGTTAACTGGCGGAGGCTGTTTGATAGGCTAAATTTTCTGGCAAAGTTGCTATGTAATATCTCTGCAGCATTATGAATCCATGTGCGGGGGACAGCAGATAACAACAACTAGATAAATCATGCTCCCACAGAGAAGAGCGAAGACTCTGGTCCTTTAACTTCAAAGCATGCTTGGCTCATGATTGGCTTACAGCAGCTCTGAACTGAGTCAGTATACTTCAGGGAGATGCTCATTTTTCACATCAGTGAATCTTGGTACATACTTCAGCCCAAATTTGATAGCTGCTTTTTAACCCCATTTCACAGATGGGTAAAACAAGGCAGAAAAACTTATTTGTTGAAGGCTGCACCCCGAATCAGTAGCAGAGCTGGGAATAGAATCCAGGGAGCCTCAGTGTCTAGTCCACCACACCAAACTACTGTGTCCTAACACGGGAGAGCTTTTTTGCAGTTTGGCTCTGGATCACCTCTGAACTTCATGCACTGGGCCCATCTGTAGATATTTTGCACTATACTGGGAAGCCTTGTGGCCTGTGGTTGTGCTCACCTCCTGTAAAGCTGTTGAGCATGCTCAATTCCCATGTAATATCTCTGCATTTAGGACAGTGGGCATCTTGCAGAATTCCACTGCAATCTGTGAGCCAATTTCTGAGACTGACTGTAATTCCCATTGAAATCAATTTAGTCTGGAAAGAACCACTGCAAGTTGGTAATAAACTGTTTACTTCACTCTGATTGACTGGCTGTCACTCAGACACCTTCTTCCCAGTCAGCTTTTAGGACAGTCTATTTAATGTTCAATGTTCAATCAATCAATCATAGGGCTGGAAGGGACCTCATGAGATCATCGAGTCCAACCCCCTGGGAATTGAACCCAGGACCTTCCGTATGTTAAGCAGAGGTATTTAGGAGATCTCAACCTTAAAGAATTTGATTGTTTAAAAAAAAAAAAAAAAAAAAACACACAACACCAAACCACATACCTGAAGTTAAGATATGAAAGTGAATTGTGTATTTCCCAGGAATTGTTCCTACCTATCACTAAGTAAAAAGATTAATCATTTCACAAGGAATCAACAGCTTTTAATTAGCACACATGACTCCTGACAATGAAGTGAGGGGGAAGGATTTTCTCATCTCTGAGACATCAGTACTTACCGCTCTTGTCACCGAGAGGAATCTGTCATAGCTAATCAGTACAATGTTGAAGACCGAAGAGGTGCATAGCAGATAATCAATTACCAGCCAGAGTTTGCAGAAGCTTCTCCCAAAGGCCCATCTTCCTGTCAGCACATAGGGGACATACAAGGGAATGCAGAAGGCACCTGCAATGAAAAGTGTTTATGTTTGAAAGGGCTTTGGCACTACAGATGCAGGTGTCTGAAGAAAGTCACCCACTCAAATGAACACTAAGAATAACTGTCGTGTATGAGATGTCATTTGCAAGTCTGCTGCATGGCCCTGGATAGCTACACCGTATATTTTAATCTGCTGGGCCAGTGTGTGGTCATCCTTTGTGATAGCCCAGTGAGATTCTCTTAAAGCTAATCTTGTGACGCAGAAGCAGCAGCCGAGGAGGGCAAGACAGAAAAGACCCCCTGATAGATATGAATAATTGAGCGTCCACAGACATGTCTTCTGGCCCATGAACATTCAGGCTATGATTTTCAAAACAGCCTAGGGCATTTGGGGCCCAGATCCTCAGAAATATTAGGTGCCTTGCTCCCACTGATTTCAGAAGGAGACAGATTCTCCAAGATATTTAGGTGCCTAGGCTTTGGCCACATGACTCCCATTGATATTAAGGAAACTGGGTGCCCAAATGCCCATAGGAAAGGCTTGAAATCGGAGCTTTAAAGGTGAGCTGTGAAGCAAGGTAACAAGTGAGGGTCTTTATCCGTTGTTGCCTCATGCTGATGCATGAAGAAAGACCAACACCTCTTCCCTTCAAAACCAAACCGTTCCTCGCTTGTATTTTGAGGTGAGCTCCTCCCTGCTAGAAGACCAAAGCCAGTCCTTTGGAGGGCTCAGCAGTGCTTTTCTCTGAGGGCTTGATCCTACAAATGCCTACACTGGAGAATTTCTGTGGGTGATGAATCACTTTGATGAGTGTTTGGAGAAGTCGCTACTGGAGCTGCGTCTGCCAGGCTGCTTTCTCTGCTGCTGAAATGAAGGGGTGGAGGGAGCCGGGTGCCCTCTCCCTGCACTGGTACACAGGAGAAGCTGGAACTCGAGTTACCGCCTTATCACATCTCAAAACCAGCCAGTGATTTTACCCAGATCTTCCAGCAACCGGCTTACTATTTCTACCACAATCCAAGTCCTTTTAAAAACTAACAGTGACAAAGAGCTCAGCTGTGTTTCAAAGAAGCAGGGAAGGACTGATCCCAAGCCTTGCAGCTTGGCTCTAAACCAGCCGCTTTTCCCAGAGGCTACCTCACCGTCTTACATTTTGGACCAGCTAGAAGCCGGCTCCTTTACTGAGGCCGCTTCCGATTTTCCCACGGGAGAGATGAACAACGGGCTGGCAGCAAGGACTGTGCTTGTGTCGGCGTGTGCCTGAGACCCATCTCCGCCGTCCCACTCGCTCCTTTTTCAGTTTCACAGCAGGGCTGCTCATCCACCCGCCCAGCCGGGGAGCGGAAAAACCCCTGCAACTTGCTCCCCAAAACTCCGGCCAGCTCGCCCCGAAATAAAGCCCTGGCACGGGAAAAAGCCGCGATCCCTGCCGGCAGCGCTCCTTTTCCTGGCCACCCCCCGGGCTCGCCGTCAGCCCGACGAGCAGCAGCCGCCGCTCTGCGAGCCGGTCGGGGCAGAGCCGCCTCTCCACCCCGGCGCGGAGCGCGGGCGGTACTTTACCTACTAGGAAATCGGAGAGCGCCAGGTTGAGCAGGAAGAAATTGTTCTGCGTGCGCAGGCTGGAGTCCACCACGAAGGCCAGCATGACCAGCGCGTTGCCCACCACGGTGGCCACGATCAGCAGGGCCATGAGCGCCGCCAGCGACACGGTCCACGTGGCGCCAAAGCCGCCCGCCGGGGGCTCGCCGCCACCTCCGGCCGTCGAGGCGTTGGCGGGCCAGGCGGCCGGGGTGCCGTCCATCTCCGCGCCTCAGCCCGCCGGGGGCAGCCGCCGCATCGGCCGCCCCCGCTCCGCAGCCCGGCGGGCCGAGCCAGCGCCCCCCGCCGCCGCCACGTGCTGCCCCCGCGCCCAGAGCGCGCCACTCGCCCGCCGCCAGGCCGCGCGCTCATTGGCCGCCGGGGTTCCAAGCCACGCCCCCAGGCTCCGCCCCTCCCAGCTGGCCGCCAGCTGGCGCCAGCGTTCGGAGCGATCCACCGGGCAGCCGGCGGGGGGCGCCCTAGGCTCTCCCACTGTTCCCCCCAGGACTTGAAATTGAGGGGTGCGGTGCAGGGGGAGGTTTGCGGGGTGCTCACTAATTTGGTCTAACACTGTCACTAGTGGACAGCTAGGGGGTGTTGGGAAATCAGAGGGAGTATTGGGGGTGCTCACTAATTTGCTATAATACTGCCACTAGCTGACAAGTGGGGAGTGCTGGGAAATTAGGGAGAGCGTAGGGGGCTCACTCAATTGATATAACACTGCGGCTGTGTTCAGAGGACAGTTTTATTTCGAAACAACGGGTGTTGTTTCGAAATAAAAATTCTTATGTCCACACAACGTACTGTTATTTCAAAACAACGGCTCCCGTTGTTTCAAAATAACAGCCATTATTCTGAAGCAGTAAAACCTAGCAGGAAATCGAAATAGCCGTTGTTTCGAAATGGTTGTTTTGAAACAATGGCGTTTGGACACGTTGTTTCGAAACACCATTTGAAACAACATGTCCGAAAGGCCTTATTTTGAAATAACCATTTTGAAATAACAGCTGTTCCGATAGCAGGGTTTCCCTTAATTCAAATTAACTTATTTTGAAATAAGGACTTTATTTCAAAATAACTCATTTCGAAATAACTTATTTCAAAATAACAGTTTACGTGTGAACATAGCCTGTTACTACCTGACAACTGGGGGGTGTTGGAAAATTCAGGGGGGGTACAGGGAGAGGTGTAGGGGGTGCTCACTAATTTGGTATAACACTGTTACTAGCTGACAACTGGGGGGTGTTGGGAAATTAGAGGGGGCATTGGGGGTGCTCACTAATTTGGTATAACAGTGTTACTAGCTAACAACTAGGGGGCGTTGGGAAATTAGGGGGAGTGTAGGGGGCTCACTCAATTGGTATAACACTGTTACTAGCTGACAACTGGGGGGTGTTGGGAAATTCAGGGGGGTACAGAGAGAGGTGTAGGGGGTGCTAACTAATTTGGTAGAACAGTGTTACTAGCTGACAACTGAGGGGTGTTGGGAAATTCGGGTTGGGGGGTGTTAGGGAAATCCCTGGTTCTCCCACTGCCCAAAGGCTTGGGTGTCACAGGCCCGCTAGGGTGGTTCAACCGTTGCAGGTGACCAGTCACACCAGTGAGCTGTGAGAACTGCCCAAGTGTGTGGTGAAATTTTGTACACAGGTAATGAAAATCAATGGAAAACAAACATGGTTTCATCTTCAACAACGTTCTATCCAACCAAAAGCACAACTCAGAAGACGGGTGAAAATTAATCAACTGAAAAGCGAGGTATGGGTCTTTAGAATGGTTCCAGTTTAGAATCCAAAGACAGGTGGCTGAAGGGCAAAATTGAGATGACGTATTTTTTTCCAGTGGTTTTGAAACAATGCCTTTGATCCTTCTTTAACTCATTGTATGCAGTGTGTGGCAAACCACTCTAGGAAGACTGTAACCATAGCAGGGGCATTGCTGATGCTAGGTTTACGGGGCTTGAACCCCAAGTCCCAGTGCTTGAGCTCCGAGTCTGCCGTCAGGCCAGCCGTGGTGGTGGCTGCAGAGGCAGCAGCAGTGTGCAGGCTCTGAACATCAGTGCACCAAGCCCCAGGTCTTTTTCCAGGCTAGCAGCGCATGGTAAATGTAAGTAAATGTAATGTTGATGAGCAATCAGTTCAGTTGAAAAAAGTGGGTATGCCATAGAATTGTTTGTCTCATTGCAGTGTGCCATCTTACTGAAAAGATTGGGAAGTACTGCCCTACAGGACACACCAGCCCCACCCAGCCACCCCAGGCCAAATCTAGCCATCTCCCCAGCTCTCTGTGACACACTTACTGTTGTGTGGTGATGTAGTAATGTGTCCTGACACAGTGGTAGGTACCGCTGCTGGAGAGCACTGAGCAAAGACTAGAAGTAATGACACAGTGCCGTGAACACTAGGGCTTTCGTGGCATTTTCCCACCTCCTGTCTGTGAGATGTACACAGGAGTTGCTATCTAGGCTAGGTTCTGTCCAGTTCACTATTTTTTTTTCCTGCTGGCAGCCAGCTCTCGTGCCAAGCATGGTGCAAGAAGCTCTGCAGTGGACAACCGTGGAGTAACATGCTTATAGAGGAAGGGTCTGTCTTACCCCCATCAGTTAGCCTCAAGCAGAAGGGTTATAGCTCTTTTAATGTTTTCATCCAGTCTAGTGTCCACAGTATTACTGGTGGCAGTGAGAAACATCCAGCATGATTCTGAGGTGTAAATCAGGAATAACTCCTCTGGAATTAGCAGAATTAGCCACTATGAAACCATTGACTAAAGCATTGCACACATATCAGTAGGGAAGGACATGAAGCTTTCTGTGATGTTCACAGATGAGATGCTGGCTATTTTCTCAGTCTTTCTAAAATCAGGCTTGGAACCTTCTTAGAAAGTCAGTTTTCTTAAGAATGATAGAAGTTTTCATCATTCCTCCAGGTCACACACTTCATTTTATAATAATTACATTTACTCTGCTGGTTTCTGCTAGATAATATCTTTAGAAAATTACCAAGTACTGTGACACATATTTGCAAGGGATCTGCTCTATTAGGAGCCTTTCCATTGTCCTCTATTCAGTTGTATTTGGACTATAGTGTCAAGTTTTCAGCCCCCATTACAGGAAGAATGTGGACAAATTGGAGAGAGTCCAGCAGAGGGTAACAAAAAAATTATTAGGGGGTTTGAATACATGACTTATGAGGAGAGGCTGGGGGAACAAGGCTGTTTAGTCTGCAGAAAAGAATGAGGGGAGGATTTGATAGTGGCCTTCAACACCTGAAAGGGGGTTCCGGGGAGGATGGAGCTAGGCTGTTCATAGTACTGCCAGATGACAGAACAAGGAGCAGTGATATCTAGTTGCAGTGGAGGAGGTCTAGATTGGATAGTAGGCAAAACTTTTTCACTAGGATGTTGGTGAAGCCCTGGAAAGGATGACCTAGGGAGGTGGTCAAGTCTCCATCCTTAGAAGATTTTAAGACCCAGCCTGACAAAGCCCTGGCTAGGATGATCTAGTTGGGGTTGGTCCTGCTTTGAGTAGGAGGTTGGACTAGATGCCTCCTGAGGTCCCTAATTTCCTATGTTTCTATGATTCTGTTTACTTTAGCGGGGAACTGGATTGGGCCCATTAAAGTGTAGCTGCATCTGGTAGGCAACTAACATGCTGCAGAGGAGGCAGAAAATCATTGACTGAGGGCACAGGACAAACCCTTATTCTGAAATATGTAAATTGACTGAGAATAAAGATTGAAAGACTATGACTAGAAAACACTGTGATGCTAAGTCATGCATGATTTTAATGCTGTGGGATCCTTGTGCAGTTCTCATAACTCCTAAAGCATATTTTCTCATCATGGTATGTAACTGGCTGGCACAGCTCAGCTTGGAACCCACCACCACCTTAATAACAGAGGTTGATCTTGCTGGGAAAGGGTTAAGGGGCTTCAGCTGGCATTGTCCAGATATAATGAAAGAGCAAGTAGCTCTCTGAAGAAAACAAATTACTTTGTGGGGCTGAGAAATCTTGAGGGAGGCGAAGGAACCTTTTCATAGAATCATAGAATCATAGGGTTGGAAGGGACCCCACGAGGTCATCTAGTCCAACCCCCTGCCAAAAAAAGCAGGACCACTCCCATTAGATCATCCCAGTCAGTGTTTTGTCCAGCTGGGACTTGAACACCTCCAGAGATGGAGATTCCACCACCTCCCTAGGCAACTTATTCCAATGCTTCACCACTCGCCTAGTAAGGAAGTTTTTCCTAATATCCAGCCTGGACCGCCCCAGCTGTAACTTGAAGCCATTGCTTCTCGTTCTGCCCTCTGTTACTACCGAGAACAGTTGAGCTCCCTCCTCCTTGGAGCAACCCTTCAAGTAGTTGAAGGTTGCTATCAAATCCCCCCTCAGTCTTCTCTTCTGCAGGCTAAATAAGCCTAGTTCCTTCAGTCTTTCTTCATAGGGCTTGTGCTCCAGCCCTTTGATCATTTTGGTTGCCCTCCTCTGGACTCTCTCTAATTTGTCCATGTCCTTTTTGTAGTGGGGAGCCCAAAACTGGACACAGTATTCCAGATGTGGCCTCACTAGTGCAGAATAGAGGGGAATGATCACATCCCTCGATCTGCTGGTAACACTTCTTCTGATGCAGCCCAGTATGCCATTGGCCTTTCTGGCAGCAAGCGCACACTGCTGACTCATATCCAGCTTCCCATCCACCATGACTCCCAGGTCCTTTTCTCCAGTACTGCTATTTAGCTGATCACTCCCCAGCCTGTAGCAGTACATGGGGTTTTTTCGTCCCAAGTGCAGGATTTTACACTTATCCTTGTTGAACCTCATGAGATTCCTCTTGGCCCACTGCTCCAGTTTGTCTAGGTCTCCCTGAATCCTGTCTCTGCCCTCTAGGGTGTCTACCGTTCCCCCCAGTTTGGTATCATCTGCAAACTTACTAAGTGTGCAATCTATCCCATCATCCAGATCATTAATGAAAACATTGAACAGAACTGGCCCCAGGACCGACCCCTGGGACACACCACTTGTTACTGCCTGCCAACTTGACATGGAGCCATTGATTCCTACGCGCTGAAACCGTTGTTCTAGCCAGTTTTCTATCCACCTTACAGTCCATGCATCTAACCCATACTTCCTTAATTTGCCAATGAGAATGCTGTGGGAAACCATATCAAAAGCCTTGCTAAAGTCAAGGTATATCACATCAACGGCTCTTCCCACATCCACAAATCCAGTCATCTTATCATAGAAGGCGATGAGGTTGGTCAGGCATGATTTACCCTTGGTAAATCCATGCTGACTGTTCCTGATTACTCTACGTTCCTCCAAGTGTTTCAGGATGGATTCTTTGAGAAGCTGCTCCATGATTTTTCCAGGGATTGAGGTGCAGCCAAACTTAGGAAGATAAATTAAACTGATCGTCATGGACCCTGTCCAGCAAAGAAGTTAATTATGTGTTGTACTTTAACATTACTGGGACTACCTCTGTGCTTAAAGTTAAGTGCATGCTTAAATACTTTGCTTGGCCAAAGCTTACATTACCAGACAGTTTTCTTCCGTTAAAAAACAAACTGGAAGATAAACTTTGGATTTTGCATACTACATGGACTGAATATGAAGAACAGATTCAGGGATATTAGACAAAACATTTTCAACATTCATTGGGGAAACAAAAATTTCTGTTTTCTGTTTCCTCCTGGTTCAACTCAGTACCATAAAGCCTGGGAACAGGTTCTGCCCAGAGTCATTTCACAGTCTTGACAGAGGATGTCACTGCATGCTTGTCACCACAAGCACAAGCACAAGAAACTGAATAAATAAAATTAAAAGAAAAGCAGGAAAAAATACAGAGAAAATGTGCCATATGTGAGATAAAAATATTGCAACCGGAAATAGTCCAGGGCTGCAGATGAAGGTGGCTGCTTGTGCATTTGTTAGACTCCAAATAGCTTCATGCCTGACTACAGGGAAACTGTGGGAAAACCAGATTCAATGATAAGCTTTGATTGAATATCATCAGTATGTTCCAGGAGATCTCCTGCTATATTTACAACAGAACCTTTTCAAGCCTGGGTGTCTTCTTGGCACCAACGTGAGTAGGTCTTAAGACTCCTCCAAGTCTTTGATTGTAAACTCTTAAACAAACAAACAAGCAGGTTCACTCTATCGCCTTTGGTGGGGTCATAGTATTCATCACCTGTAAATATTCAGGCAACCACGGGTTAGTCATGAAATGTTTGCAATCCCGAATGATTGTGGGTCTGTGAATGCACTATTAATTATCCATTATTAGTTATTCACTATTGATCATTCACCCACTAGTTGCTCTCATGGTTCCAACCAGGAAACAGAAACATTAATGAGTGACTGTGATAATTTAAGATTGTTGCAAATGACTTGCAAATTGAAATAGGATCTAAATTCTTAATGAAGATGGCTAACCCTGACTAATTCTCTTGAAGTATTAATTACATGATAATTGCCATAGCAGAGCAGTGTAGTTCAGTATCTTGCCCTAGCAATGTCAGTGAAGTTCAGTATCTTGCCCTAGCAATGACCTCTATCTCCTACTTCAGAGGAAGGTTACAAAAAAAAAAAAAGCCTAATTTGCTTAGGACAACTGATTAATATTTTGGCAGTAGGAGTAGAATGCCCTCTGGTACCCCACAGGTGATCCGAATAAATTCTGAAGCATAAGGGGTAACACAGCTTTTGGCTTTTTAACCTACTTGCTTTTCTAGTATATATCATAGTCCTGTACCTAGGGGGTGAAATTCATCCTGTGCAGAAGGCCTGCGCAAGACCCTTTGCATGATAGAAGTGCCACTCAGGCCTTTGTAGCTTATACATACCACTTAAATCCCACTTTATGCAAAAGGTCTGAAGTGGGATTGAAGAGGAGCATTGGGCCTTCCTGATGTAGGCCATCTGCACAGTGGTACAGCCCATGAATAAATATAAAATACATTCCCTAGGTGGGGAGTTCCATAGACTGAATAATTGTTTTTCACTTCTATCCATTTTAAATTTGCTACCTTGTCTAAGGGACTTGAGCCCTAACTCATCAGAGGGAAATTCTGAGTTCATTTCTCATTCTAGATGTGAGCTTGGCAGCTGTTGTCTATTTTTAAAGAGGGTATAAACGTAGCGTGTCCCCTTTCAGACTTCGTTATACTGAAAATGTAATGTAGACAAGCCTCTAAGCCTATTTATGCTTAAAAGTTATTTTGGATGAAGGTAAGGTATGAATTTAAGGCACTGGAATTCTGGAATAAGAAGGGAGCTATTGCAGAATAGATATTCTAGTTAATTTTCCTACATCAACAAGGCCTTAATATAAATAGGAAACTGCTTCTTAACTCCCCTGATTTTTAGGGAAGTTTAACTTTGAATGTAGCAACTGGCTTTTCTCTTTATACTGGGGTAAATCAAAGTACAAGATCAACCCCCAAACTTTGAAGTGGTTAGCCCAGCATACAGATCTCAGATCCATGGATTAGCCCATGCCTGTCTTTTCATTTCATTGATCACTCCTGTTCTTCCCTTGGTATCTGGCATTGGCCATGAATCTTCGGTGTTGTGGTTAGAAACCTGTATCACACTCTCTCACATGTCACACTCATAGTTTCATACATAGTTTATTGCCATCAGACTCTGGATTTCCATTTGTTTCTGTATTAGTTCCTAGGTTCTGCAGAGACTCGTTCTGAGTTGTTTTTGATGTGCTTCCTCTGATCAGCATCAATCAAGGTCACAGTCTCTGCTGTGCCTTGCACAGACACAAATGGGTTAGGTACAGCAGGCTCTGCAGTTACTCTTGGCCTTAACACAATTCTTGTTGAAATAACAAAGCTTGACAGATTGATTATCCTCTGAGGCAGTGTTGTGGCTGATCCATTCTTCTGGGTGGAAATCTCTTCTCCCCTTTGGGGTTGATTCTTTGATAGTATTTCTTATTTTTCCTATTTCCAGAGTTTTGCTTCTGGGAGTCCTGTTTAATCCCCAGCTTTCTGCTGAATTTCCTCAATAATATTGTTGTCATAGTATCATTTGAGGAAGCGGTTGGGGTTGCTAGCCTTATGCTGTCATGCATACCAGGTTTCTGAGCTCATCATACATGCCTCTCGGTTGGACCTCTGTTTGTTATCTCCTTTGTTTATTTGCAATTCATGAAGACTTCTGGCAGAGTGTTTACCAGTGCCAAAGTGTCAAATACAGAGATGGGTTCATCCTATGAAACCTGTCTGCAGAATCTCAATGTCCCAAATTCAGGGGCTGTTTAGAACCTGAGATTTTTTTAGGTTTAATGGAAAAAAAATAGTGATCAATATAAGAAACTCAGATACAGGGTTTTAGGTTTTGATCATCTCTAGGAGCCAATAAAATATTCCTGCATTGTTCATTGGCTTCCAGTCGAATTTGCCATATTGCTCGATCATATTTTTTACAGTTTGCTTAGACTTTAAGTCACTGAGAGACCCTTTTTTACTCAGAGGAATAGATAAGGGACTGTTCCCAAGTCCAGATAGCATCATGTTTGCCCAGAGATGTCTACTGTGCACAATAATGATAGAGCTGAGTGGCATCTGTTGTTATCTTGATAGCTGAAATGACAATGTGATCATCCTGCTTTGATTATTAAAACCACTGTTGATTTAATCATAGTATGCATATTCTCCAGGAAGTTTTTCTTAAAGAATGCATGAGATGAAAACTCTCATGCTCATAAGCCCATCACAACCCAAACAAATAGAAGTAGGTCTGAACTAGGGTCGTTAATCCAAACAACCCCAAATTTTGCAGCACGAGGAGATGATCGAACTGGGTTAGAACTTTGTAGCTTAAACTCATACCTGTATTTCAGTCCATTTTGGGGAGGGCTTGTCTACATTTAGAAGTTCTTATACTGGTATGGCTTATTTCATCCAGGGAATCAAAATGAGCTCTCTAGGTACAAGTCACGTTTATACTAATGTAACTTCATCCACAATAAAAGCAAGGAGTCTTGTGGCACTTAAAGGCTAAGAGATTTATTTATCACATGAGCTTTCGTGGGGGAAGATCCCACTTCGTCAGAGGATCTGACAAAGTGGGATCTTCTCCCACGAAAGCTCATGCGATAAATAAATCTCTTAGTTTTTAAGTGCCACAAGACTCCTTGCTTTTTTTGCTTTACTAGACTAACACAGTGTCCCTTTGGAGTTTCATCCACAATAAGGCTTTTACTGGCGTAACAGTGTCAGAAAAAAAACTCATACTTTTACCAACACAGTGATGTCAGTGAAACTGTAGATCAGTGTGGTGCAGTCCATCTTTTAGTGGTGGTGGTTTTTTCCCCCTTCGCGAACGGATAAATGGGAGGGATCTCCAAACGGAGATTGATATTCCTACTCTTTTAGTGACTGAACCCAGAGCAGTACATAAACTGAACAAGGCTCTAAAGAAAGCAGCTACAAAAAAATTAGCACAGGGAAAAGTAAAACAGGTTCCTCTGAATAGCTCTCTTCATTCCCCCATTCTTTTATTAGTGAGGTCACATGTCAACTTGCTGATTTATCAGGCATGCTGAAGTGGGTTTGAAGCATGTAAGGGGCAGGATATCAACTTCATTTGAACACCGCCTTCCCACTAAATTCATTTGTTCTTAGATGTTCATAGAACGTCTTGGCTTTAAACTGATTGCAGTTTTGGGGTTTGACCCATTGATCCCAGCGGGGATCACAGCATTTGCCTGAGTAAATCTCCATTGAACTCAATATCTTCAAGAACAAATCACGTCAAACCAACCAGAAAGCTTTCTATGATGGGGTAACAAGCAGAGCCCTGCAAATTCACGGATATCCACAGATATCTGCTTTGTATCCGCCTCCGCGGATACAACACAGATATATGCGGCCATTTCTTGCGGATGCAGATCGGATACGGATCCACATATTTTTATCTGCACAGAGCTAGAGCCCTGCAAATATGCGGATATCCATGGATATCCGCATTATATCCGCATCTGCGGATACAACACGGATATCCGCGGACCATTTCTTGCGGATGCAGGTCAGATACAGATCCACTTATTTGTATCCACACAGGGCTCTAGTAACAAGCCTTCTGGATAGAGGGGAAGCAGTAGATGTTGTGTATCTAGACTTTAGAAAGGCTTTTGGTACACTCTCACATCATCTTCTCAATAACAAACTTGGAAAGTACAGCGTGGATGGAGTTACTATAAGATGGGTGAAAAAATGGTTGGATAATTGCTCCCGGAAAGTAGTTATCAATGGTTCACAGTCATGCTGGAAGTGCATAATGAGCAGAGTACCGCAGGGATCGGTTCTGTGTCTGGTTCTGTTAAATATTTTCATCAAAGATTTAGTTGATGGCATAGAGAATACATTTATAAAGTTTGCCAATGCTATGAAGCTGGGATGGGTTGCAAGTGCTTTGGAGGATAGGATCACAATTCAAAATGATTTTATTTCACAAACTGGTGAAATGGTCTGAGGTAAACAGAGTGAAATTCAATAAAGATGAGTGCAAAGTACTCCACTTAGGAAAGAACAATCCATTGCACATATACAAAATGGGCAATGACTGCCTAGCAAGGAGTACTGCAAAAAGGGAGCTGGGTTTCATAGTGGACCACAAGCTAAGTATGAGTCAACAGTGTAACGCTGTTGCACAAAAAGCAAACAGCATTCTAGGATGTATTAACAGGAGTATTGTAGGTAAGACGCGAGAAGTAATTCTTCCTCTCTGCTGCACCCTGATTAGGCCTCAGCTGGTGTATTGTGTGCAGTTCTGGGCTCCTCATTTCAGGAAAGATGTGGACAAATTGGAGAAAGTCCAGAGAAGAACAATATGAATGATCAGAGGTCTGGAACACTTGACTTGTAAGGGAAGATTGAAAGAGCTGGGTTTGTTTAATCTAGAAAAGAGGTGACTGAGAGGGGACATGATAATAGTTTAAGAGGTTGTCAAGAGGAGGAGGGAGAAAAACCATTCTCCTTGGATGCTGATGATAGGACAAGAAGCAATGACTTAAGTTACAGCAAAGGAGGTTTTGGTTGGACATTAGGAAAAAATTCCTGTCAAGGTGATTAACCACTGGGATAAGTTACCTAGGCAGGTTGTGGAATCTCCATCGTTGGAAGCATTTAAGAGCAGGTTAGCCAAGTGTCTGTCAGTGATAGTTTAAGAGGGTACTTGGCCTGCCATGAATGCAGGAGACTGGGCTTGATGACCTCTCATGGTCACTTCCAGTTTCTGTGATTCTGTGATCTGGCTGTGAGCACCCAAGATCAAATTTGTGGGACACATTTAATGAGCTGAAAGCATGCCCCCAGTTCAGAGTAAGGAGACATGTGCTGCCATTATGTGAAGTTGAAACAGGCCTCTAGAAAATGCATGTTATCATTATTGCAAATTATTTTTGTAGCCCTAGGCACAGAAGGCCCAAAGGGCAGGAAAATCCAGTGGTTTGGTTGTGTGGGAGGAAGATCTCAGAATCTTTTGAAAGGAGGGCAACTCCTCTGCGTGCTACAGAGCTGGCTTCTGTGGGAGGGTCCACATACCCTTGAGTACAGAGTGCACTTGGGTGATGGGAAAGGAGTAGGGTATGAGGAATGGATCTGGGACTTAAGTGCATCCATCAGCCAACCAAGCCCCTTCTATGCAGTAAGGTGAGGAAGGGTGGTTATGTGGGTTTAGTGGCTTTAGAGCAGTGTTTGTACAACTTTGCTGCAGCTCCATAGCTTGGGGGAGGCAAGATTGTGTGTGTAGAGGCTTGGTATTTGGGCTGTGCACAGGAAGTGGGGTTTGGTCCAATAATAATAACTGTATTTATCCAGTGAGCACCTGCTGATGTATATAGGGGCCTGTACAACATCCTGAAATGAATATAACATACATGAGCATCATCAAGAGGTGTTAGCATTATTTTTGAAGGTTTATAAAGATGTTCTTGGAGTCACTCTCTTGGATGAAACAAGCAAGGAGTCCCATGGCACTTAAAGACTAATAAATTTATTTATCGCATGACCATTTGTGGGAGAAAATCCCACTTTGTCAGATAATTTGATGATGGGGGAGCTTACAGAATGGGAATAACAAAAATGCAGGGGAGTGTAAGTCATGGGATCAGGTCACACTGTAACAGCAAATCAAAGCAGTTGTTAGGGTTCAAACACTGGGAAACAGCACATAGAGGAAGGTGAGGTCAAATCACCTGTTCATATTGGGAAAAGAACCCATAGTCACGATTTAATCCTGCTTTCACACAATCGAATCTGTGTATCAGTTCCAATTCTGCAGTTTCTCTTTGAAGTCTTGATGTGTTACCCCTTTGCTTGAGCACAGTTGTTAACAAACAGTCAACAGAGTGATTAGGAAGATTGAAGTGCTCAGCTACTGGTTTTTTAATGTTGTGTCTTCTGATGTCAGTTTTGTGCCCATTTATTCTTTTGCACAGAGATTGTCCTGTTTGTCCAATGTATAAGGTGTGGGGGCATTTCTGGCACATAGCGACATAAATCAAATTAGTGGATGAGCAGGTAAATGAGCCCATTGTAGAGTAGCTGGCTTGATTAGGTCCTGTTATGGTGCCTTTTTTGCAGATATGTGGGCGAAGTTGGCAATGTGGTTTGTTGCAGGGGTATGTGCTTGCTTTAATGTTTCTGTAGTTGCTGATGAGTATCTGTTTAAGATTAGGGGGCTGTCTGTAGGCAAGGAGAGGTCTGTCTCCCAAGGCTTGAGAGAGTGAGGGGTCATCTTTTAGGAAAGGCTATAGGTCCTTAGTTATCTGTTGCATAAGACTCTTGAATCAGTGTCTGCCCTTCCTCTTTCGAGGTGTCTGATCCAGCAAAGCCATGCTCATTTGAAGAGTCCCCTGCCATGCTGACACCACTCAAGTGATTAAGGATGTGTAGCATTGGACCCTTTGCTCAAAACAAAAGAGAGATGTTCCTCTTGCAATGAGAGAACTGTAGCTTTTCTGCTCCTTATGTGTCTCCTCAGAAGTTGGGTATATGTGGGAAGCAAATTTTAGACAAAAGATGTCTAGAAGAGAACATTGGGGCTGGTTTAACTGGGAGTTCAAACTGCAAAGTACCTGCATGTGTACTAAAAAATGCAATCCTGTTTTTTATTTCTTTCTTCTTTTTTTCAGTAATGAGCTATTTTGCCCTTCATCGTTGTTTGAACTTACTTGGTTCTAAGACATTCAGACATCTCAGTGACCATCTGAACAGCTATCTGCCACATGCTAGGAGGAGCACAAAGGTAGCATATGTGACTTGAGTAAGATCTAGCACATTCAAAGCTACCACAGAATGAGAAGCCAAGAGAAACCCTATGGTTGCTTCTTTGCCAGGCTATTGTACTTTTGCTCCTGCACAAACAGAGAAACAAAGCTTGAAAAAAGGATTCTTTTAAATAATAGTATTGGAGAACAGGTTTGCAAGAAGAGGAAAGGCTAGATGAAATTTTTCCATTTAAAAGTGCCATAAGACTCCTTGTTTGTTTTTCTCTCATTATGTAACTGATTTTTCCAGAGAAATGCCTCTTCTTTGCTGTGTTTCCCTTTTGAAAAAGACAGTTGCTGGGAATGAAGCTTTGACGATTTCTTAGGACTGAAAAATTGTCTGGGAAATAACATGACAATACAAACATGGACAGAACACAGTGAAATCAGACAATGGATGCTCTTAATTCTCGGCTTCAACCAGGTGTCAAAGCAATTTCTCTTAGTGTCGGAATGTGTTTCTTCCTCTCAAGGTCCTCTGTTCATTGAGGTTAACACAGATGTGGCAATGACAAGAAAAGACCTTCATGAAAGACAACAAAATTCTGTGAGCTGAGTTTTCAAAATCATGGTGACCCATGTTGCAGGTCTCAGAAAAGCACCTACCTATATGCATCCAAACTAGCAAGCCCTGGAGCCACAGCTGTAACATGAAGCGATAGGACCTGTCTACACCTAATCAGGAATACACATGCAGGAATATACACAAGTATGTAAGTGATATTTTTGACACTTTCAAACTGCTGACTGTCTGTTTAATAGGCCTGCCAATATAGTTGTAGAGGTGTAGGGGTGGTAAGCCTAGCAGAATGGTCCACTGGATTCAGCACTGGGGCAGAAGCTCTGGGTTCTATTCTTGGATCTGCCCCTGAACTGAACATAGGCAAGTCACTTCACTGCTTTCTACCTCAGTTTCCTTTGTGTACAATGGAGCTAATGCTACTTTGTTTTCTTTATCAAGCACTTTGAGATCTACAGATGGAAATCCCAATAGTAATAGTATATGGTATTATTACTGATCCAGTCCCCTCTTAATGCAATTTTATTCCATTTCCTAGTGTTTTGCCAAGTCTAGATATAACTGTCACAAGGTGTGGGTCCCGCATTACTTGTGAATCCTCTTCATACCCTCAGGTGCAAGTGGATCACACTCATGATGTTGTTTTCCTTTTCGAGATCAGTTTTAGTATCCCACGGCTGACAAAATGCACTGTGGATTGACCCAGATTTTTGTAATTGCCTGCATATATACACTGTTGGCAAACCATTACCATGGCTGCATTAATCTGTACATTAATCTTGCCTGGAAATCCTTCATGGATACTTTTGGACATGCAGTTATAGAAGTCTGGGCCATATAAGCCAGTTAGTTCATGGGAAGAAGGATCATGTAACGGTGACTTTTTGATGTAGTGGTTTGTTGAAGAAGAGGCATCTGGGGAGGTCTCAACTGTGAAGAAGCAAAGAGTTCATGGCACTTAAACTTCTCATCCCCCATAGACCAATGTACATGAGCTGTAATTCCAATGGAAGGATTCCTTGATGAGTTAACTTGCTGAGCAGCCACACTTGAAAGAATTGAGGGTGTTGGGTGTTGCTGTATAAAACGTTGATGAGGACCACAGATATTAGAAAAAAAGGTGATCCTAGTTTGGGCTGTAACCTGTCAATTGGGACACAAAAAAGGTCAGGAAATTTACCGATTGTCACAGAAAGATTGTGTTTGTGTTTGGGACCAATCCACAGCTCATTGAAGTCCCTATGGAGTCTTGACTTTCAAGTCAGTAGGCTTGGGATCGTACCTTTTGGAAACTAAATCTTCAAAATTGCAAATCAGCTTGTCTTCTGATAAGGTCATATTTCTTGTCTCTTGAAAACAAACTGTGCCTTTATTGAGATGCTGAGTTCAAATTCTCTGGAGGAGGCAAACTCCATCGGACAGCATGTGCTATGATGTGTTATGGTTCTTAATGGTGAAATACTGAACTGTGTTTAAACCAGGCACTAGTCAAGGCCAGGTCAGCTTCGCATTTTGAAATATGCCTTTTAGAGCATAACAGCAGTAACAATAACACACTCTGCACCTGTCATTTTGGAAGGATTTTGTGTCAGTCATTAAGCCCTACAATGATTGCAGAAAGAGAAGGCAAGGTCTGAATGACAAAGCATAGGGGCCACTTACAGCTGCTGAAAATGATTGAGATTCAGATAACCGTGCAGAGAGAGCAAGCCTTCCATTTTTATTTAGACAGTTTCTAGTTACACTTGTTATTCACTTAGGATCTTTTTAAGAAAGCTAAGCTGGGCTTAGATTTTTGATGCTCCCAATGGGAACAAGCTATGTGGGTTAGAGGCTAAATGGGAGAGTTTTAGCAGGACTAAATAAATTCTGACCTAAGAAGATTTTGCTCTCAGGGTGATGTAAGAATGGAGGAACTTCATGGGTGCCTGCAGTGTTACCCTTGATTTACACTGCTTTAAGTAAGAGCAGAATCTGAATGTTTAAAACAAAGTTCACAAAATCCAATGCCACTGAACAGTTAGGGGACTGCAGTTTAACCCCTGTATGTAATTGGTAGTTTTCTTTAGTCCAAATAGAAAATGCATATGGGAGAAGTATTGCAAATGTCACCTCCCCACCTTCCTGCTGGTTTCTGATGCCACCAAGGCCCAGGAGCAGAGACCTCATTGGTAGTCTCATAAAATATTTAACTTCCTGAACTAATTAAGCATATTATTTGCT
Organism: Podocnemis expansa; assembly: GCA_007922195.1. Taxonomy (NCBI): domain Eukaryota; kingdom Metazoa; phylum Chordata; order Testudines; family Podocnemididae; genus Podocnemis; species Podocnemis expansa. The sequence goes on along the minus strand of ML682026.1, from coordinate 4,635,752 downwards.
ATATTTACTCATGTATCTCTTATACATATCAAAGTTTAATTCAGATTAATTTGTTGCTGCCAATCAAATCTGTGGGCCAAATTCTCATCCCACACAGATGCAACTCTATGGACTTAACACCACATGGCTGAGATGAGCACCAGGGTCTTGATCTTCAGGTTGAATTTGAGATGGAAAGAGGAGCAGTTGCTCCATGGGCGCACTGTCACTGGTGTTAGCAGAGTTCCTTCAGCTTGATATATTTGTAATTGAAGGCAGAATGTAGTCTGTGATCTTCAGATTAGTTGAGCAACATTTTATAAGATGAGGTTAAAATCATTAAGACCTAAAAATCAAGTGTGTTATATAGAAATAAATTTGTGCAAGTAATTTTGCATTCCACCTTCATATTTGTATGTGAAAGCAATGAAGCAGATACACTGAGGTATTTCTGTCCAGCTTTATAGACCAGGGGGGAGGATCCAATCTTGGGTGCACATCAGTAAATCACAAGTACATGACTGAGATCAGAATCTAGCACTAGAAATTCTAGACTTAAGAAAAATCAGCAGTCAGATGACATTCAGTCTAGCTTATTAGGGGTTTGAACAGATCAAAGGCAGATAATGAAGTCCTATGTTACTGGAAAGAATGCAGGCCAGGGAGGGGCCTGAGGCAAGGGAGCTACAAAAGGATGATTTGGGGTGATTGTGGAGAGCCGGGCAAGAAGCTCTGATTAGTGACAGGCATAGACAGTGGCCAAAGGAAAGAATGGAGCCAGGGTAATCCCAGTTTAAAGCAGACTGCTGCCTACAATGTAGGGACCCAGTACCAGAGGCTGTAATAGAAGTCCCTCGGGAGCAATAACAGAGACGGTGTGGAAATCTCTGCATGGAGGCCTGCTCCTGTCAGGGTGGGCTGAAGAATTATTTGTTTTGTTTCAGAAGAGGCAGGGGAGCAAAACGCCAACAAACTCTGAATCAACTGTCCATCTGGAAAGGGAATTGAGACACTGAATGAGGGAGCACCCACTGCCTCCATTCTCCTAACGCTGGTCAACCTTGGTGCTGCAGTTACAGCTGCTTTTGCACCACCCCTCCTAAGGAAGGCTTTTGTCCTTGGACTGCAGCCAAGGTAATTGTAAGATGTGTCTTATAATTACAGAGGTTAGATGCAGGATCCCTCCTTGTTTTCTGACTCACCATGTGGGTTAGGTGGTCTTCACTAAGTAGGCTGCTCAGTGTCATTAGCAAATGTCTGCAGGAGCTCAGAGTTGCCATGAGCTCAGTAGCACTTCCCAAGACAATTCATGAGAGTCCATCTACACTGTAGTGAAACATCAGCGGCCGGTTCATGTCAGCTCACTTAGGTTTACAGGGCTATACGATTTTAGTGTGGCTGCTTAGGCTTGAGCTTGAGCTTTGGGACTCTGTGAGAGGTTTCCAGAGCCCTAGTTCCAGCCAGAACCTGAACATACAGTGCACTTTTGTAGCCCTGCAGGCTGAGCCCAAATCAGCTGATGTGAGTTTTTAGGAAAATGACAAAGAATGTGCTTTGTTTTTCAAAAATGAGCTTCAGTAAGAGACCGTAGGCCTTTACCAACTATGTAGTAAAGGAATTGTCTGTATTATTTTAATCCTTGCTGATTCTATTTGATTCTTTGTCTCTTCCACCACCCAGTGATTCACTCTGTGACCTTGGCTTCATGCACTGTATCTCTCTTCTCAGAGAGCAAACCTGCTTGTAGTGTGAGACTGGAGCCAAGTGACTTTCCCTTCCCTGCACGGAGCATCAACAGCTCCTTCATCCCATCCCCTCAAACATCTGAACGCATTTAGGTTAAAACAAACCCTGGCCAAGCAGGGATTTTCCTGCCCGCTAACTTCTCTAAAAAAGCCCCTATCTAAGCCAGCTAATGGCCATATAGAGACGGCCCTTAGATCTACCTAATAATGGTGGCTATGTCATGATTTTACACTGAGCCTCTCCCTGGCTAATGGATTCTTAATAGCTAATGGCTATTGCTCTGTGCCATGATCTTAAACTCCTCATCGACTCAGACTTTCCTTTGATCTCTGTTGAACGATGGCAGGGACTAAGAGCTTGAGTACCAGATACAAAAGCATACCCAAGAGGGAATAAGAGGAACCTGATGACAAGATGCAGACAGACAGCTTGGAAACCTCAGCTTCCTGCAGCCAAAGCCAGCACAACTTTCAGAACATATTAATCCATGCTGATTGATTCTTCTGGTTTCCTAGAAAACCTCCTTCTGCATGTGAACATATGTCCTGCTATCTTGCTTCTGGCCAGCAGGGGGTACTGCTGTAAAGAGCAGCCAAATTTTCTTTCCCTAGTAGACAGGGCTGATGGCCTCTGTGCCTCACCTGTGCTTGACTGAAGTACAGGTGCCTCAAGTAGGGGGAATTTCCTTTTCACTGGTGGGAATGGAGACAGATGCTATCTCCACCTCTGGAGGCTCCTCTGCTGAAGATGGCACCTCTGGCTCTTAAATAACATACTTCTGATAAACAACCATTTTCTTTTCTGTGTACACCACCCAACACAATTTGGTAGGAGTTTCCACACTAAGAATCACCCCCACCCCAGATCTTCCTAGCAGGACTCCAACTTCCCTTTCACTGGGCCCAGCATACTTAGTTCTTCTGACAATCAGGCCTGTAAATAATGCTCCACTGATATACTGCTCCTTGTCCTTAATTTCTCTGACAGCTTGGGCTGACACAAAGAGGCAGGATTTTTGTTGTTAAACCTGCCCCGGATGGGGGTAACCCACAGAGAAGCCTCTGTGAAATTTGTAAGGGTCCCATGGGGGAAACAGAAGCCAGGTGCTACCACATGACCTCTGGCTGAGATGTGGAGCTCAGGCAGCAGCTGGCTCTCTTACACTGGTGTAAATCACGTCTACACTAGAGACTTGCTCTGGAGCAGCCACTCTGGTGGCTGAAATTGGAGTGCTGTGGACAAGGCCTAAGAAGATATTTCTTAGATTTTGTAATGTCAGTCTAATTGCCTTGCCAGCATTAAGTCTCTCAACCAGCTCACAGTTTGTCTCTGTTCTGCCAGCCCAATGGCCAGGCTCCAGTGCTGTACGCTGCCATGTTGGGGATCTGGGTTCGGACTTGATGGCTGAACTCTTTCTTCCTTGGCCAGGATGGGTGTGGTGTGAAGTCAGCAGCTTTCAGAAGCCTCTGCAGTAAATATAAAACTTCAGTGGCTTTCGACTTGTTGGCAAAGAGGGAAGCATGTGTTTTCTGTCCTCCCCTGAATGAGTGATCACAAAGCAGCGCCACTGTCTGAATACTGTGGTGGGATGAAGGGACTGAATGATGTAAGAGGCCTAGGAGAGCAAAGGCATTTTCCAGTGGAGCCTGTCCCTTCCACTAGAAAGGAGACTCTTTTGCACTGCCTGCATGCTGCTTTCTGAATGCTGTCGGCAGCAGTGAATGCACATATTAAAATGTATTGAACTATGCCATGTCAGACAAAGTACTTTTTATGGGTAAGGCAGCTGACCCTGCTGTCATTGAGCTCAAAGGAAGCTGAATGGTAGCAGGAATGGGCCCATAGTTTGGACATCAGTTGGTAACCCAAGTCAAGAGCTTTAAGGTCACTTTTGGCCAAAAGGCTCTGTGTAAATGCAGGGCAAAGCCGTAATTACTGTTTACAGCACCCAGGGCATGTTCCACACAGAACACGCCCCTTACAATGGACGGTGCCGGGATTGAGTAGCGCAGAGCGCACCCTTTAATGGAGTGGCTCAATGGAGCTGCTCTGGCATGCCCAGGGCATAGCCCCACTCACCCCGCCATAGTTACAGCCCTGATGTGAGGTTATTTTCATTATTACCTGTACTCACAGCAGGTAATGAAGATGTGCAGTGTGCTATCCCACCACTCTGTCAGGGACAGACCAGTTCAGTGCCGCTAACCAGCGACTGCAATGATTGTGGCCATCATAAACCAGTTCCACTTATTTTGTCATTTCTCTTCTGTCTCAGCTCAGCTCAGCCAGCGTTGTGTGGAACATTTCCTATTAGCACTGAATGGTGAGTAGGAAATAATTCCCCTCTTGTCGCTTTTGTTCTTCTTTTCTTTCTTTCATAGGACACATGAGAAAATGACATCCTTGGAATTAATATCATACAGTCTCACACAACTCAGGTGCACAATTTACAATGGCTGCACTAGCTAATGAAGACTGGAACAGTGTCAGGCGGGTAAAGAATTCCTTCAGCTTGATGATTCACTTGGGAAATAGAAGAGAATAATCTGGGCTGGAATCAATTGAAGACTTGCTTCTTGATTGTTTTGAAATTCTTTGGCTTGATATCAATATCTCATGGCCTCAGAGCCCTCAAAGACCCATTTAGCAATTATGAAAATGCAGTTTTGTTGTTATGGCAGAGCTGATGGGGGCCAAGAGGAGCAGGGAGTCACTGCTGGCTGGGTGGCCCTTGGGAGAGCATTGCCGTGTGAAATGCATCATTAAAAAGATAAGTGATAACAAATGTCTGAGACTGAGAGTTCTGAGCCAAACGTGGGACATACAGCCAGGGTGGCTCTATGGGGAGGGCAGCAGGCCTGCTTTGTTCTCTGGACCGCATGCAATGCTTCCTGGATGATTGAATACTTTTCCTGTGAGGAATAATAAAAGGGACATTTGGCTTTAAAAAAAAAGAAAGAGAGAAAGAAAGAAAGAAAAGATCCCTAGCATTCTTACCTGTCTCAAGAATGGCTCTGCATAAGCGGTGTGCGGTTATGTATGGATGAGAGATCAGCAAGTTGCTGATTGCTGTTTCTGAAAGATGAGCCTTTTTTTGACTGTAGAAGACTCTGAGACACAAAGGACGACTGTAGGACAGGATTACTGGACTCCCAGGAGCTAAAGACTACTTCGCTTACTGCCTATGGGTGCTTTAAGGCCCCACCATGTTCCTTGTCATAGGACCATGCACTGGTGCTGTAGGATGTAGGACTGAGTGTGAAAACACTGGTCATGAATAGGCCTCAATGGAAGCTGGAAAATTCAGAGCGTGTTGATGACCTCAAATAACATGTTTCTCTTTGCTTGAATTTGTTCCATTCTTCTAACAGTGATGGCTTAAGGCCTCTAGAAAGAGAATGCTACCAGCAGCACAAGAGGAGATGAGAGATTCAACAAACCCTCTGAATGCAGCGTATGTGTCCCTAGCTAAATAAAGTTTGTTGGTTCCTGGCTATTGCAGATAATGCAGGGAACCAGCTGCCTTCCTTGGCTTTGAAAATTCATCACTAACTTCCCAGTGAGCCTCATAGCTTTGGAATATCTTTACAACTTTCCCTGCTGATTTTCTTATTTAGGCCCAGATTCTGCACCACAGAAGTCAATAAGAGCTTTGCTATTGATTCCAGTGGGCTCAGGAACTAGCACTTGCCTCTCTTGGTGTCTCCACAAGGTCTTGTCCTTTTTGATGAGAGCCTTCTCGTTTTTGCTCTTAGCACCTGGAAAAGTCTTCTGGTATTTCACATTTTCTTAGGAATTCTTTAGGTAAAATTTAGCAGTGATATAAATGATATGATTTACATTTTGGTTTGTGGATAGTTCAAATGCTGAGGATGCAGAAAAGATGTGGAAAGCCCACAGTAGGTTACTTTCAGTCAACAGAACCTGAGGTATTCTGTTGGTTGTTATTCTTGCTGTAGCTTTACCCCCTCCACCTATTTTCCACCAGACAAACAAGGAGTCCTATGGCTTTCACCAGCAAGAAGGGCACCTATGAATTTGGCCCTCCATTTGATTTCAAATTTCAGTTGCAGGTATTCTCCTCCCTTGATTCAATGTTTATAATTTCCCTTTGCTTTGCTATCAATTTTTAAGTTGATAAAGTGTATGCTTTGTTTTAAAGTCTGCTAACTGCAATAGTGAATCACATTTTCCCACTCTGTCTTGTACCATGTTCATCATAGTCCCATACCTCAGTGTAATATGACAGAAAATGCAGAGCATCAGGACTAATTTTGTTTGTTCAGGTACAAGCTGAATTGTCCAAATTAATTTACAAGCTGTCGTTCTGCCAGCAACAGATCGTGGAGGCATTGCGATCTTTTCTGAGCAGTTGTTTGAAATAACATCCTAAATTGCGTTTGCTAGTAAGGAATTATGGAGAGAGCTTTAAAGAGCTAGTATTATTTCCAAAAGCCAAGACTGGAGATTTCAGCTCCCTATCATGTATCCGGACTGGTTGAAAACATGGAGCACTGATAAATAATATATAAAATTTTATTTAGTGCTTAATACAACATTGCTGTTTTACAGAACTCGCACTGTTCTAAATCACACTTTCTAAAAGTCAGGAGCAGGTCTTCACACACACAAGTATGCTCATTCATTTGTAGACATTTGCCAGAAGCCTGCAGATTCGCTGGTTTTGCATGCATAAGTCAGGGTGTGCACATGGTGAGGGGAATTCACATATTTAAATTAGCTGTGCAAAAGTGCACATTTATTGAAAATTGGATTTAACTTGTATAATCCTGAGAACATCGTTTTGAGCTGTATATCATTAGTGTTGCGGGGGTGGGGGGGGCGCAGGATGGGTGGAAAGAAGGTGAGAAATGTAGGTTAGAGCCAACACTTTCAACTGGAGTATCTGATTTTTGGATAATTAATATGAGATTCCCTTCACCTGACTTTCACAGATGCTGTCACCCATTGTTCCCACTGACTTTCACTGGTGTTCTGAGTGCTCAGCTCTTCTGAAAATCAGAGCCAAGTTGCCTAAAGATATGGCACCAAAAATCAGTGGCCACTTTTGGGTTGTCCATACTGTGATTTAGTAGACAGAGGAGATTCCAACTCTACCCCCATGACTAATTGAGCAAGTCATCCACTGGATCTTTCAGTAGCACCTTTTATTATAGGTTCACAAAAGGCACTGTGACCTCTTACTACAGGAATTGCTGCTTGTACCCCTGAAATGCTGCCACCTCTAGAGTGGAATATGACAGCTGTGTTTAAGAGGCCTCATGCAATCCATTCAAAAGTTAAGGCAGAGGGTGAAAAAGAATGAAACTAGGAGGTGAAATTTAATTTAACAAAACCCATAATTGCCATGTGGGGAGGCAAGAAATTGAAAAACTTCAACCAGTCACTGGCTCTATTTGAAACAAGACAAGGTATTCCATACTCCATTTTTTATTCAAGCAGCATGATGGAGATTAAAATAATGAAATTAATTTTAATGGCTCTAACTAGATAAGGCTGACCTCCCTTGAGCCTTTGGTAGCACTGCAACCGTTCAGAAGTCTCTGAGGTGAATATAAAACTTCCTACTGGCCTGGGTTTATGGGTTGATAAAGATTTCATGGGATGTTCTTCAACCATCTCTTTGGTGGCCTTTTTTACTGTGTTTACTTTCAGCATCACTGCATGTCACAGACTCATGGCAAGTCTCTTGCAGTTCGAAAAAAGAGAGAGGGAACAACAAAAAGAAGAAGGCAGAGAGAGGATTGTGTCCGTAATTGCTTATCTGTAATAATAGAATAGAACAGAACAGAACCATAGGGTTGGAAGAGATCTCATGGGAACATTGAGTCCAACCCCCTGGGGCTTGAACCCAGGACCTTCTATATATTGAGCAACAGTGCTAGTTACTATCTACCATTGTGCACTGAACTAGCAGGGAAGTGGGGATAATATTTAATTTGTAATACTGATCAGTTGGTGTCATCATCAGACAGGATAGCAGTCCAGAGAGCTACCCTCCATGGGCCTGTGTGGGCTTAGCATCATCAGTGCATTATGGTCTGACTGAGAAAGGCCAAGTGTTATAATGCAATGACCTCTGCAAGAGTCCAATCACATCTTTATACAATGCCTTTCCTACTCAGGCAGGAATTCTCCAGCTTTTTCAGCCTGCTGATTTCTTGTTATGAGTAGGCACCTCAGAAAGGTTTTCAAAGCATTTTGCCTCTTTTGGAATCATTTAGACTTCACCAGGATCTGTCCAAAGGTTTAATTCCATTGCATCCCTGAAATGGGGTGGTGCTGGGGGCATGATAGCCACAAGCAGGTGGGTAACTGGGACACAATTTCCTGAAATGGGGGCACACAATTTTGCACCTCCTTATAAGGCTGCACAGAGCAAAAAGTGATGTGGCATGTACAACCACATGAACTGTGTAGGCAAAGGGCCTTTCACAGTTGTGAAAGTCTGCACAACACCACAGGGAGAGAAGATTTTGGACACAATAGGGAGATTGTGCCATATTCCTGCCTAGAGTGGTGTTCACCATCCTTTCTGATCAACAAGCTTAACACTCTTTCACTTTGGCATGTCATTCTCAGTCTCAATATTATGCCAGGACTCTGCCATCTCTTCTTCCCCTTAGCAGTGACGAGAACAGGCAGTTCTGAAGATTTGCCACCAGGATCCAAAACAGCAGCAGAGCTAATGAGGGAATGGCACTATGCCAAGGTCCCTGCGGCACAGCAGAGATGGCGGAGTCACTTTCAGGGAGCAGCACTTTTTCAAAATGCTGTAAAATAGACAGCAGATGCCAGCCTGGAACAAGCGTCTGCCACCCTGCCTGAAGCTCCTCCACAGAGCCAGCCTCCGCATTTTAGGGAGGGAGGATCAACAGTCCCTCACTAACACTTGGTTTGGCTGCCTGTTTCACACCTCATCAATGTAGTGTGGATGTGTGTGGCCAGGTACAAAGATTCGTCTTGGGATCTAACAGCCAGAGAGTTCAGTCTCTGTTCCAGTCTCCCACCACCTGCTGGAGACCCAGGCTATGTTCGTGTCACAACTGAAATGAAGGAGATGGACTATTCCTAGTCTACGTGGCTGAATGTCACAAAAAAACACTCTCTTTGGTCTGAGTAATGCCATGGAAGGAGTGATGCCTGGGATTGCAAGAGGAGTCAGCAATTTGTGCTCAAGATGTGCTGTGGAAGGCTTCCCCTATGTGCTCCTTGTCTATGCCTGGCCCAAGATGGCCCTATAAACCTGTTACTTTCATGAGCCTAAAATGCAGTCAGTAGTATTGGAGGAAAAATAAAATAAAGCTGGAAGCATTCACCAGCTGTCTAGGATCTGGACACCTTGTCCCTAGAGAATCCAAAAGGAATAAAAGAACTAGAAGGAACTGATTCATACCCATGTGTGAGCTGCCTGGTCCTAGTCTGTGTATCCAGTTTCACAATATTTGCCATTTGATACCAGTCTGAACAAGGCAAATCTTGATGCCAGAAAATCCCCATAGATGGATGCTCTCTGTTACTGCTCAGCAGACAAAAGCACTTCTGCATCTGTAACTGAAAAGGAACGGGTGCATAAAAGCGGGATGATAAAGGAAGTCCTTGGGTACCACTTTGAAGCGGGCTGATCTCTGCACCATGTGTATATCCCAGCCCTGCCCAGATAATGGACAATACCTTGATTATGTGAATGAATTTAGCATTGTGCAGCAGATTGCGATACATTGACTTTAAAGAGCCACCATGGCAAAATAATAAAAAAGAAGCTATCTTTTGCTTTGCCTCTAGGATTTTGTCCACAGTGTGTCCAGAATAATTATTAAGGAAGTTATGATGGGACAACTTTGTTTATTTACCCAGCCTTAAAAAAGTGGAGAGAATATATGGAATGAGAAGACCAGAATTCTTTAACAGTTGATTAGATCTAAAAAGCACAGTCTATTTTTCAATAAGTGCGTTAGAGGTAAGATCAATGGCATGGATATGGGGGCGGTTTGCAAAGGCCTTAGATCTAATTTTATTCAGGCATTAAGCTAGGTTTTCTGGACTAATATTATGCACTATTACTGCTGTACAGATGAGGGGGCTGCGCAGTGGAATAGCAATATTTTACGTTGTGGAGGAGGGCAACAATTGTCAATTTTCTTTTTGAGTTGTTCCCGAGTACAGTGTCTTTTCCCTTTGATCTTCATGTAATTTTTGTTGCTGATGCTGGTTGAAAATGAAGACATTTAAAACAAAATTGCATTTCCATTCTCCTTAATCTTTATATTTCAAGTACAGCTGTGGGCTGATGACATCAGGGGAAGGACAATTATAGAAATAAGGAAATTAAAGTCCATCTTATTTGTTAGAAGACTTCAAGGACTGCTGGGCAGGGATGTGGGGTGGGGGGCAGGGAGGAACCAGGGCTAGTGCAAAATGTTGTATGAAATTATACAGAAACAAAATCTATAATATTCAGATGCACTGCAACAATAATTCATTCTTAGGCAGAGCTGTTCATAGATCATCTTACCCTAGCAATGGTAGGTGATGAGTCCTTTTGCTAGATGGGCACCTGGGAGCAGGCAGATGGATCTGCTTTCAGTTAGGCTGGGAACATGAAGGGGTGCCTGACTGAGGTTGCCAGCAGCCCCCAACAGCCCAAATTTCATGCCTTCTGGCAGAAATACACCCCAGCATGCTCTGTGCTGGAGAAGTCTGAGACAGGGGGATTGGACTGTCCTAGGATAAATGCTCCTCTACGCAGCAGCGCTCCACATGCTTTTCTACTGTGGCTGATCCTATTCAGTTTGGTTTTTGTTCCTGATACAATTTTACATATAAGGACAACAAAAGTGATTGATTGTTTTTAATCTGTTTTAAAAAAAGCCTTGGAAAAGGCCAATAAAGAAAATGTCAAAATATCATACGGATACCCCAACCTACCCCACACATGTCAAGAAAAGCAGGGGAAACTAATGGGAATGAACAACCCTGTTTTATCTGCAGATCCAGAGAACCTGCTTGAACCCACTAGATATCAGAGCTGTATAACTTCTCTCTGATTATTGTTTACTCCTCAGCCCGGGGCCTGTCATCAGAGGAAACAAGGGGTTGCATCACTTCCTTTTGGTGTCAGCGCAACCATATTAGTCAATCAATTGGCCTGGCACCAGCTGTAGAATTAGAAGTCAGGGGAAACCTCTTTCTTGCCACTGTTTTTTCCAGCAACAGGGATGCAAAGAAGCAGCCATTCAGTTTAGCTGCAGTTTGACTAGTTACAACATCTAAGGCAAAGGAACAAAAACCAAAAGAAACAAGCCCCATTTTTGTCAGTAGTGAAAACTTGGGGCTGAGTTTTAAAGCAGTAAAAATACCCTCTTGTAATGGGAACAGTAGCTGGCCCTTAACTCTAGTGGTTCTATAGAATATCACTTTAATAATTTAAGTCCTGTATTATTGTAATATTATGCCTGTGGGAGTTATTCAGTTTTCTGGTAAGCCTTTTGACATGAAATAATGGCTGTGCTTACAAAATGGGGGGAGAGACCTCCCCTTCTCTGCTTCCCAGAGGCAGTAGGAACAGGTGCAGCCTTTGGAGGCTGGTGTTGGGGCGGCGGTAATACTACTTCTTGTTGAAAAACTGAACATGTCATTGCAGATGAAGTTTGCCCTGTCCTGCCACCAGTAGTTCCACTAATAGTTTTTCGGCGGGTAGCAGGGAAGCGGGCTGTGCAATACAGGACTTAATCCTGTAAATTTCCAAAGGGATAGCCGTGTTAGTCTAGTCCAGCAAAAAAACCAAGGAGTTGTGTGGCACTTTAAGAGTAACAGATTTATTTTTTGCATGAGCTTTCGTGGGAGAAAATCTCACTTCGTCAGATGTTTCGAAGATGGGTGAACTTACAGAATGGAATGAAAATAAATGCAAAGGGGTAGCTGAGGGTACTCAGTGCCTAGGAGTCACTGGGGTCCAGTAAAGCTAGCCCTCCCTCCTCTTCCAATGCAAGAAATTATAAATGCCCTCACAGTAAGAGGACACCTCTGTAGGGCAGACCCTGAAATAGCAACCATGTTACTAAGGGACAATAATCACTCTTTGGTTTAGGGCAGGGGTCGGCAACCCAAAAGAGCAGAAGAACCATTTCCCCCCACCTTCCCACCACAACCGCATGAGCCCGAGCTGGCCCAGCAGCTGCGCCACGGCCCCGAGTGCTGGTGGGGTGTGTGGGGGCTAAAAACGCTCCCTCCGTCCCTCCTTCCATTTGTGGGGCGTAGCAGCGCTGCACCACCTACCCCCAGTTGGCCGCCCCTCCCAGGAGTGACCGGCAGAGAGCTGCAGCTTGTGGAGGCGGGGTCCTGCAATGGCTTACTCCGCAGAGTTCAGGCCGCTTCGACCTGGTCACCCCAGGGCTGAACGGCCCCGATCCAGGGCCAGGGGAGAGGCAGCCTCTGTTCAGGCCTGGGATGGCTGGATCCAAGTGGCATGAAATCCACGGAGGGGCCATTCCAGGGCCCTGCCTCCGCAAGCTGCAGCTCGCCTCTGCAAGCTGCAGCTCTCTCTTGGGAGGAGCGGCCGGCTGTGGATATTCAGGGCAGCGCTGCCTCCACCCCACCAGCGGAGGGAGGGACGGAGGGAGCGTTCGCCACCTGTGCACCACCCCTCCGTGCTAGGGGCCACAGCGTGGCCACTGGGCTGCTTCTGGCTCATGCGGTTGTGGTGGGAGGGTGGGGGCAACCCTGGCACCCCTGATTTGGCCGCAATGCTGGGGCCAGCCAAGAGTGCCTGGAGCACACCTGGCTCCCTGGAGGAGATTGCCAGGGAGCCAGAAGGGGATGCTCAGGGAGCCACGGGTGGCTCACTGAGCCTGCATTGCTGATCCCTGGTTTGGGGCCTGACCTAAGACCCTGGATCTAAGCAGCTGTGGACTTCAGGACCGTTGGACCCGCACTGGGATTTTACAAATGGCCTCTTGCATTCTTCATTGGTTGGACCCAAAGTCCTTAAATCTGAAGAAGTTCCAGTTGTTTCCAGGCCCCAATTTGATGGCTGTCTTTTGTCTCTATAATGCACAGAACCAAGCAACCCCAAAACTTGATGTGGCTCAGGTCCAACTACAAATTCTGCCACTCAGGCCCACTTGTGATTTTAACACATTCCCTTTTTAAACCATGTAGAGGCACTGAAATCCACACTAATTATTTCATCTCTTTATTTACTTTCACCAGCTGGGTATTGGCGCTTGTCCTGGGAGGCTGACCTTTAAGGCAGTGGGATGACCAAGAGAAACGTACATTGAAATAGGAACCTTTGAAATACTTTGTATTGAATTTATCAGGGCTCAAGAATATGCTGTGGGTCATATGGCATCCAAATGACTGTATGACATGATGAGATGTTTGCTATGTACCTAGCTCCTAAAAGCCAGCCTCAGAAGTCTGGTCTGACTTGTATAACCCAACAGCAAGCTGGATAAACCTGCCTGCCAGAATTTTATCTTGAGTGAAAACTTTTTCTTTTATTCTTTGGTCGTGAAGCCTGAGGGCACATAGAAGGTGGAAAGGAAACTGCTCTTGGAAGAAATTGAAGCATACGCTTGAATTCCAGTGCAGGAAACCACTTAACAGAGAACAGCACATTTGAGATTCAAGTCCTGGATGGGAAGGTATTTGAGACTCAAGAATGGGAAGGCTGGGTCCAGAGTTATTCCAGCAAAGTTTGCAGCTGTCATCCATATATATAAACTGCATACTAACCTCTATTGGCATCATACTGAGGATATTTCCTTTTTCAGTGTCAAACATTCACTTAACTGAACCAGGCACAACACAAGGAAATCTGACATAAATTCTATTTACCTTTTACTAGCAGTGACATATGCTACTATTTATAAGCATTTAAAATATAATCCTTAATTAGTTTGGCACCTTGCATGGCTCTGCATCTTGGGAAAGAGCAGGCACAACCCACAGAGGTGGAGAAGAGATTGAGGAGAGAGATGGAAAAGAGCCTGGGAAGTGCTGAAAGCTGAGCCCAGAGGCTGGCGAAGAAAAACTCCTTCATAAGGAAGGTCTGGCCTTAGTTTAAGACTGAGGCAAAGACGTTGTTTGGTTTGTTTGACTTTGGCGTAGTTATACCCTAGATGAGGTGGACTCTTTGTTAAAAGACTTGGCTGGCAGGCCAAATTGCAGCAGCATCTGAAGCAGGTTATAGAATATTTTTGGAGCCCTGCAAAGGGGTGAAGCTGAGGCAGGATGCTGTCAGGGCACCCCAGGCCATCAAAGGGTGCTTTGGATGCAGTGATCCTGTTATGGGCAGTAATCTATGCACCCCTTTCCTCTTCACATTGCAAGTGGACAAGGAAGGTGATTCCATATTAGTCCATAATTCAAGATTAAGATTTTCTATCCCTTATATTCTGCAGTCATTTTCTGTAATCCGTGAGGAAGACCTCAAAAAAAAATCCATGGAAGTGTATCTATTTCTAAAATACAACATTAGCTATGGCAAGTGAGTGTCCAAGTGGAGTGGTTACATCTATATAAAACTGGTGATGAAAGGAGAGTGAAGCTACTGTTCCCTAACACACACGCACACACCTTGCTGATCAGATGCTACCTAAACACACTGCCACATCTAATTCACCTTTTGTTACAGTGCTGTTGTTGGAAGTCTGTGTATGCAGTCAGCAGCCCCACATGAAAAAACAATGCATGCCAGTAAAGTTCAGGTCAGGCATAACACATAGCAAACAAAGCCTCTCCTACAAGCTTTGATCTCTGTTCACCTTCAAAGCCAAAGATGTTAGACCTCTTTGAAGAAATAATCTCTAAAATAACAGGCAGGGAATACCTAGGTTTCAGTTAGCCTAGATTGGAGCTCCCACTCTAGTGTCTCCTTGTGAAGGTCCATTAATGATTTATTCCATGGGAGAAGGTGACTTAGGTAGTCAAGTCCCTGTCAGAGACTGACATGGAAAATTAATGTGGCCTGCCTATGGCATCCATAGAAGGCATGCCTGGCCTAGGGTCTCTTTCCTGCAGTAAGTTGAATGGATTCTAGTTTTGTCTCTCAATTTCATATCATACTGTTTTATTGATACATGCTAAACACCTATGTTATTTATGTAACTAAACAAGGCAGGCTTGAGTTCTTCGTGCAGGTATCCAGGGACCTGACAAGAATTCGGAAATACAGATACTGAGGAGAGAAGCCTGAGAGATAAGAACCTAGAATAGATCAGAGCAATAGCTAAGCTGCATTTTGAAGAAACAGGATTAGTGTCCATCAGACAAAATACAGGAGTGATCGTCTGAAAAGGAAGGAGTCACAAGTAAGTAACATCTGAGAGCTGTGATCTCACCATAAAGTGTTCTCAGACTTGGTTTAACTGATCACTGGGAAGAACCCCCGGTATATGGGGTGGCACAAGGCTTTAGAATAGAAAGACTGATACCTGGCTTTTAATTTGATGATTAATTTTCATGAGTTTTGTGAGTTGTAAGTGTTGGCTAGAACATTGTTTAAGATAAAACAAAGTTTGTTTTACATTGATCTGCATTACCTTTGTACAAAATTTCACAACACACTTGGACAGTTCTCACAGCATACCAGTGTGTCACAGCACACTGTTCAAAAACCTCTGAGCTAGGCACATGTCAGGGTATGAACCGAAGCAGCCAGAATGTGTTATACTCCAGCCAGGTCCGTAACTACGGCAGGGCGAATGGGGCTTTGCCCCAGGTATGCTGGAGCGGCTCAACAGAGTCGCCCTATTAAAGGGTGCATTTTGTGCCAACAGTCCCAAGCGCTGCTAATTGCAAGACGCTCCCTGGGTGCTGAAACACACTGTTATGCCTCTGACTCCAGCTACTCTGACTTGCAGTGAAGCCCACTGATGGTAGGAGAAGACTGCCACGTATTAAACAGAGCAACCCTGGGAGCTGCTTCACTTATCTGCAGGCTGTACTGGCCCATGGATCAGCCCAGAACCCTAAAGATGGAGAGCTGGAATAAACCATGGCCTCTTCTTGGTCTGTGCATCCCTCAAGTGTGCTGAATCCATCTCTAAAAATTTATCAATTATTGTCCAAGGGGAGGAGGAACATTTTCCTTAGTTCTTGACTTGTCTACCCATTGCTGGGTATCCTCTCTGATTTCTGATCAGGGCCTCCAAAAGAACCTCTCAAATGTTTTGGGCTTTTAATATATGGTGGAGTCACTTCCTCCTCAGTCACTGATTTCCCCAACCAGAGACTGTTTACTTTAAAAATTCATTTTGGCAGTCTCCCGCTGGCTGAGAAACTGTGTGCAGAATGCAGTAGGACCACCTGGTCCTGTTTCCTCTAGGCCCAGTGGGACCCCACGTTGCTATCACACAAGCGCACTGTAGGTAAGAACACTTAAAATTCTGTCTGCAACCCAAACTCCAGCCTTCTCCTGATTGGGAGGTGGGACATTAAGGCTTTTGTTTGCCAAATCTTTTACTTTTATATAAAACGCTGTTTTAATTCAGATAATACAGACTTGAAACTGAATCACACTGTGGTTAATTAGCAGCTTCCTGTGCACTGTCAGACATTAATCATTTTCATGTAAACAGCGTGTTTTAAGCCAAAAGCTTGACCTCCATCATCCAGGAAGAATCCCTACTGTCTGTAAACGAGGAGCATAGTCTTTCAGAACTAGCTTCTGGCTTTGATTTAAAACAAACAAAAACCCAAATCTCATCCCCCTCTGTTGAATTGGTTCCCACTAGGAATATTTCTAAGCCTGAAGTTGGCCACATTCAGACGGCATCATAAAACACCCCTCTTTGTTCAGGCTATTTCTACCAAACAGCCAACTGGCAAGGCATTCTCCTGTCTTTCCCTTTGATGCTGGGATGGCGATGCTGCCTAGAATGATAGTGTATTTGTACCTTATGCTTAAGAAATAGTCTTGCTTTGATCTAGCCATGTAGATACAAGAGTGATGATGTCCTTGTAAATCCAGATGATAGTAGCTTAATGAATATTGAACATATTTTCTAAAGTAGAGCTTAGTGGATCACAGCATTTTAATGGGGTATTTGTTGGGGTTCAGGAAGAAGCTTTAATTCGCTTGAAATTGACAGTATGAAGGAAGCTGTTACTTATTTGTCAACTGCAAAATCATTCTACCTGCCTTGATTACTAGAGATTTAATGTAACTAAAATTCCAAATTACATTTTCCCCTGGTGACCTGGCTCAGCCTATTTCACTTTTCAGTCACCAGATGCACACATGGCAATCTAAGAAGGCTCCTGATGATTTAATTAATATAGCAATACCCGCTCTATACAGAGTCCTTTCTTTACTTCTGACAGCCATTCTTCTGCTTAATAACTTGTTTTCTCACATTTTCTAAAAGCAACTCACTTAGACAAAAATAATGCTGAACTTGTGAGACATCATTGTGAATATCAATTAAGGTTTTTCTTTTCCTTCTGCTCCAAACTCTCTCTTTGGGCTAAGAGTAAAAACAGTCAGTTGTAGCTAACACAGAAACTAATGGAGAAAGAATATTTGGTCCATGCTGCAAACTTCAGATCTATCTCTAACCTTTTTCACATAAGAGAGGAATTGAATCTGGAATTTCTGTTCATGCCCATTTCTCCTTTCTATTTTCGACCTGCTTTTATGAAAAAGATACCATAGAATTTAATCATGAGAACTTTTCTTTAGATTTTTTTCAAAGTAATTTGTAGAATTATTATCATTAGAATTTCTAAAAATTCTAGATGATAACTTTCTGACATACAAAGTATTGCACCCAACACAAGGCAGCTAACTATATGTTTGACCTCATTTTGCTCAATAAAGATTTAATCATTAATGATGAAAATTAGTGGTTGCTGTGGGATAAGTGATTGCGACCTCAGTACGGCCATCAGAAGACAGTCCCAGCCAGCTGTAAATATAGTTGGTTCTTCTAAAGTTCTAATTGCCCAAAGCTGAAGAAAATTATAAGTGAAACTGATTGGGAGGAAAACTTTAGACAAAAAAATGGGAATGCAGTTGGAAATTCTTTCAGAAATGTTTTATTTGTCCAGAAAGCCATGATTCCACATCAGAAAAGAAGATAACTTTGGTTAAAACCCATCATGGTTCAGAGATGAACTAAAAGCGGAAATTCAAAATTGAAAAGAAGTGTACAATAAATAGTAGAAGGTGGAAACAGATAGCAATCAATATGGTAGAATTTATGAAGGGCAAATATTGATAAGGGAAACTGGAATCAAGAAAGCATCTGTGGCTGGCAGAGCTAAAGACAACAAGGAGTTATATTAGAAACCAAAGAAATCTTAGCAATGGGATAGGCCCGTTAATAAATGGAGATGGTAAACTTGTTGTTAATAATGTGGAAAAGGCAAAAATGCTCAATAAATATTACTGGTCTGTATCTGGAAAGAGGGACATTGCACTCATATCATATGGGAATGATAAAGTAATTTGCAGTCCATTAGTGACTGGAGGGTGTTAGACAGTGTTTACTAGAGACAGAAAATTTTAAAGCAGTAATCTAACAAATTTAATGTATCGCATGAGCTTTCATGGGAGAAAAATCCCACTTTGTCAGAAAATGAAGATGCGGAACTTACAGAATGGGAGAAAAATGAATTCAGGGAAGCATAATTCATAGGGTCAGTTCAGACTGTTACACCAGATCAAAGCAGTTGTTTAGATTAAAACAGTGGAGTATAGTATATAGAGCAGGGGTCTCAAACACATGGCCCGTTGGCCGCATACGGCCCCTAAGGCTATTTCCTGCAGCCTGTAATGCCATGATCGTTACCGATATTTGCAATATCATTGTATGGAAAGATTTCAGTGGTGCGGCCCTTGGGCTAAGGTACTAATCCTCATGCGGCCCGCTACTAGTCTTCATGTGGCCCTTATGGTGATTTGAGTTTGAGACCCCTGATGTAGAGGGAGGTAAGATCAAATCACTGTTGCAATAAGGAAAAAAAACCTGAGATCCCTATTTAACTCTAAGGCAATGATGTCAAATCTTTATATGAATTCCAATTCTGCAGTTTCTCATTGAACTTTTGATTTGTTATCCATTTGTCTAAGTAGGGCCATTAACAAATCAGCAGTGAAGTGAGAAGGGAGATACAAGTGTTCCCCTTTTGCTGTTTGAATGTTGTTATTTCTGAGGTCAGATTTGTGTCCATTTGTTCTTTTGAACAGAGACTGTCCTGTTTGTCCAATCTATAAGGCAGAAGGGCATTGCTTGAGAGAGTGAGGGATTGTATTGTAGAATAGATCTAGCTTCTTGATGACATGCTGTACGGGTTTGACTTGGGAGTTGTAGGTGATGACCAGTGGCATTCTGTTGTTTTCTTCCTTGGGCTTCTACTGCAGTAATTGTTTAGTTGACAATCTTTAGGCAACCAGCTCCCACACTTTTGACCATGAGATCCGTCTGCGTCAGCTCCCCTATTTGTATAAACAGGGATGATGATGTCCACCTACATCCCAAGGTATTGTCAGGCTTCAATAATATTTGTAACGTGACTTGAGATCTTCATTTGAAAGGTGCGCTGGCTGCAGAGAATATTATTAGTCGTTTTGTATAATCTGCTTCCCAGAATTCATGGGCATTTGGAGGCAGCCACTTCAGGAACACTCAGAGGAAACAAAAGAACAAACGCAGTCTACTTAATGTACTAATTTAATGCCAGATATTTTACAAGCTCCTGAAAGACCTGTTTGGCACTTAATCCCTTCTCAGTTAGGATTATGTTCAATTATTTCCATGATCTTTTAGACACAAGTTGCATGATGGGTTCTTTGTGGTAGCTCAGTAGGTTAATGCATAAGCATTTGATTAGCTGTAAAAATGGATTGCTGGTCACATTTTAGTCTGTCAGGAAGTTTTGAACAACTACCAGATTCTGAAGAGTTGTTCTTCAGGGAAATTATCCAAACAATTTTCACCGCATATAGACAATTGGAATTTAAAATAATTCATGATTAGTCATGAAAGCTTTAATGTCTCTTAATGTTTTCATTTTTATTTAAAAATCTGTGTCACTATTTATTTTCTTTTTCTCTCTTCCCTTGACTGCTCTTTTGTTACTGTCCGTCCTTCCTTTATGGGATGCCATATTGAAGCAAGGCTTTGTTCTCTATCCAGTCTAATATTCTCTATCTAGCAAGGGTGAATTGATATTGCAATGAAAGTCGAACTGCCTTTTCTGCTTTCTGCCACAACATACCAACCCATATGTACCATGCTCTAAACAAGGGCAGCCTTCCTTCCTGACTCCTAAATTCACCAACTAATACCCTGAAACATGAGACTGATGTATCTATGTTAGCCTGTATAACTGCAAATGTGTAATGTAAAGGTTGTGTAAGGTTATGTGCCAAGGAATGAGAAGAGAGAGGAGTAACAGGAAGAGCAATAGGAGAATGTAGGATAAAGTAGTGCATATGGAAATCTAAGCCTGAGTCTTAAATTGAAGTGATGAAAACAAATGTAGATCAAATAAAAATGACCCAATAAAGAAAGAGCAAGAAGGCAAACGAGGAATAAGTAGTGGTCAAACAAGCAAGTTCTTTGTGATAGAACGTAAAGTGAAACAGATGATGGTTTGCATTCTCAGCTGATATGAGTTGATGTAGTTCAAATTGATTGAAGTGAGTCAACCGAAGACAAGGACATTACTCCAACTGGCCCACTCCATCTAAATTCTTGAAAAGCTACGAAGTGAAAGTTATGAAAAGAGTATTTGATGTACAGGGAAGTAACCAATGAAGTCTCTTAAAAATAGTGGTTCAGTATGCTAACCCTTTGTGAGGCTGGTAGACCACTTGCCAATTCTTGCCCAGGCTGTAGGCACCATCTGAGCACTGACAAATTCATAGCCGGAAACCGGACCAGATCACCTCTGTGTTAGTACTGTTCAGGATAGGTGTATGTGCTCTCTGTTCACTTCCCCACGACCAGGTCTCATGAGTATTTAGTGAAGTAATGCAGGTACATAGGTTTATATTGAATCGGGAACCTACCGGTACCTTTCAGTGCTAGGAGTTGATTTGACTCCAATGGGAGTTCGGTGAGAGATGGAAGCACACTATCTCATAGATATGGAAGGCCCAGAACCTCACAGCTTGCTAAATACTTAACTGCTGCTGATGCCAGTGACAGCTAGACTTGGACCACAGGCTCATGCTGCCTTTCCACCTGATGTCCCTTCAGTGGTGAAGTGAACCAGACAGCATGTGCAGGAAAAAAGAGGGTTGAGCAGCCTGGCAGGCTCAACTGTCTTTTTTCCTGCACATGCTGTCTGGTTCACTTCACCACTGAAGGGACATCAGGTGATCTTGTTGCTCTGAGGTGATACTGTTGGGAAACATCAGAGGGACTGTGAACATGGCTTAGTGAGGGAGGACCAATAATAAAGATTACCCAGGGCATTCAGGTCAGCTTCTGTGTGGTGCTATGCACCTGCAGCTCTCATGGATATGAAGGGGAGATGCAGGTTCTTGGATCTTCCCTGGACTTGTCCATCGTTTGCTGTAGGTAACATTCCACGCCACAAGCAGTGCCAAAGGCGCTCCGGCTACATCTACAATTCGAGCTGGGGCTGTCCTTCTCAGCTTGAGGCGATATACTGGCACTAGCTCTGAGAAAGCGTGATACCATGTACCGTCAGCCCCAGACTGGTGAGAGGGACTAGCAGCCCTAAGGATGTGCCTAGTGTCTTGGATGGGCTTTGTACTATGGGTATCTCATATCTCCCACTCAGCGGTGTAACTACGGGTAGGCCTGGGTGGACAAGGGTCCACCTGGTTAGCCAGCAGGCCTGCCCACCCCCATCCACTGCAGCGCCCAGCATTGGTGCAAGCTTGCCTCTATAACCATGGATTGGCCAGGAACAGGCAGGCGGGCGAGGGTGGGCTTCTATCTGCCCATGCAGTTTTGGCCCCAGCTGCCACTGCCTTTGTGTGGTAGAGGCCAGGCTGCCTCTCTGTCTCCCTACACTCCAGGTGCTAGGCTCAAGCAGGACTGGCCACACTAGGCCCACTCTGGAGAGTCAGGAGCCCAGCCAGAAAGTGGGAGCTGACTACACCCCTGCTCCCAGTGCTTGGGCTGCCATGGCTATATGCTATTTTTAGGGACCTGGCTCCATCAGAGCTAGTGGGCCTATGTCTCCTCAAGCTGGAGTTGACATCACGAGCTCGCAAGACAGATGTGCCCTTAGCAGGGGTCTGAAACGCAAATCACCACGAGAGCCACATGAGGACTACTACAGGGCCACATAAGGATTAGTACATTAGACTGAGGGCTGCACCACTGAAACCTTTTCATACAATGATATTGCAAATATCGATAACAATAGTGTCGTTGCAGGCCACAGGAAATAACTTTAGGGGCCACATGCAGCCCATGGGCTGTGTGTTTGAGACCCCTGCCTTAGGTTAAGGAAAGCTTGTACTTGCTCCGCAGCCATTCTTAGTGTGGGAGGGGGGAAGTGCCACAGGTGGACAATCCTGCAGAGTAATTGCAGGCAGCAGATTGAGGAGCACCTACTGGATAAGTGGAAATGTCTTTGGCTTGATTAGCTCTCCCATCTGAAATGAACATCTGGGTGGCAGGTGCTAAAGTTTGCCCATACCGCACAGGGGCTGCTATGTTTGCAAATACAGCTTGACTGTGGGTATAATTTGTCTCAGCAGGTAAAGATTGATGGTAGAAGATCACTATCTTTTTGTTTTAACATCCCACATTTTTAGGCACTTTAAAGGTAAATTACTGGGTTAAGCTGTGGATTTCTTAGATTTGCATTTCCTTGCTCTCACTTACAGTCACAGTTCAGGTTTTGTGAGTCTGCTGTAGTAAGATGCACACACTCACACACATTGGGCTAAAAATTTCCAAGCCAGCTGCTGAATGTTTTTTTTTTGGAAGTTGCCCACTTAATATTCCTCATGGCCAGTGTAGGAAGAATAAACAGATATATTTCGTTCTCTTACTCAAAGCCATAACATGGTGTTTTGCCACCCAGGGCGCGTTCCAGTAGGAATGCACCCCTTCCCATTAGCAGCGCTGAGAGTTGGCGCTGCAAAGCTGTCCCTTTAATAGAGCGGCTCTATTGAGCTGCTTCAGGCCACCCGGGGCTGTGCCTTGTTGGCCCTGCCGCAGTTACGGCCCTGCTTTTACTTATCGCTTCCCTTTGTTAAATATTTGAATTGCCAAGAAATTGAAACCTGAGTATTTAAATGGTGAAGGTTTTTTTAGACAATTCAGTTAGAGCTCTTAGTTTTTGTTAATCCCTATTTAACTCAAATGTTCAGCAAGCAGAGTGGCAAAAAGATCTCTTTGTTAAAGATTCAATACCTGCTGTCCTTCAGTTAAGGGCTGGGAAATCACCCATTCTGATTCTGTTATTTTCTAAAGAGTCTCCAGCAAATAAACAGAGATGTTAACATTTGATATTCTTGATATTTGTACTTTTTTTTTTTTTTTTTTTAATAAAAAGGTTTTGGTGAAATCTCTCACACCTTATTTATACATTATAAACAAGCAAAAAAAGGGCAGAAGCCTATTTTTTCCCCTTTGCAGGTCACCTTTAAGATTTATTATGTGCATGCGGAATGTAATGTATGAAGATTATCCTGATTTGAAATGCTGATTTCTACAGCATAAGAATAATAATTAAAAAGAGGGCATTTTGTCTTAATACTGATCATAGGTTTTGGGTTTTTTTTTTCTTCTGCATGGAATATTAAGGACAAAGAACAGTTCCTTTCTGTAGTTTTGGGAGCAGATCACAGACAATTTAATAAGAACATTTGAAGGTTGGGCTTGGAAAACAATTAAATCAAATAAAAATATGTAATGTATAAACAGAGTGATGTAGTCTGGTATCCTATAAATCATGCCTGCTTTATGAAGGAATAAAGTCTTTAATTTTAGAATGGAAAAAAAAATCCCAGCACACCTAAAGAGGAAAGTCTATTAAAAATTAGAGTTAAAACATTTTCTTTTAAATATAACAAATGTAATTATATTCTAGAAAAGAAGGTAGGTAAATTAATACGTTGTCACAAGGCCAGCTGGTGGCTTTAGCCATGTCTGAGATATTACATCCTTTTGTAGCCTAGTCTCTGGCAGAATAAACACCACATAATAAAATGCCAAATTCTACTTACGAAATCAGAAAACATTCCTGTTTTGTACTGCCTAGTCTGGTGTCACCACTGCTTAACTGTATACAATTAGACCTGGCCAAGGTTGTGTGACTATGTTGTCCTTCTACGCTACAACCTAGAGAGGATGTAAATCCTAATGCAGCTGTAGGTAGTGAAGAATGTCCTTTATCACAGGTCTTGTGGTCTTGTATATTTGGAATAGAGACCCTGCCTTCTATGCCTTCTGTTGCATGTACGCAAAGTCTTGCTTCCTTTCTAGAAGGCCAGTTACATTGTGGAACAGACACAATTCTGCTTCTTGGAGTGAAGAGGGAGTGAATATTTGGAACCGAGTGTGAGAGTGGACCCGTGGCCATTATGTGTTTGAACTGCAGTTTGTCGAGACTGTCATGTATTTGTGTGTATTCTGTGTTTGATTTGAGGGGGTGGTTGAGGTAGGGAATGGAAGTGTGAGGGTATGGCTGGTGTATGCACAGTTAAGTCGATCCACTGGCCCACTCCTGTCTTCAGGGGCCCACAGTGACTGATCGAGTGGAATAGCCATTCAAAGCAAAGTTAAATTATAAGTAGCATTCTGTCATTTCAAGACCCCTGCAGAGATCTCCTCCATGAAGGCCATTTACCCTTGGGAAAGGTTTGTCCGAAGAGGGTGTTTGTTTTTTTTGGAAATGCTTGATTTCAATGGGATTGTGCTTAGCAATGTACTGAGCAAGGATGGGGTGATTTGTGGTTAAAGTCAATCATATACTTTAATGCTTTGCAGAATTTGTGCCAATGTGCAGGAAAATCATGCAGTGCCCAAGGAACAGCCACCCTTTCTGGACAAACCAAGAAAGCAATGGATTCCAAAGGGCAGATTTTGAATCACACAAAATATTTTTCCCCTCTTAAGTTTGTACTCCAAGTACAACAGCAAAATCATGCAATTTATTCCGTGTGGTTCCTGGGCTCTGCCTGTGCAGGACAACCTGCGGGACTGTGACCCAATTGACTGAAGGGAGTCCAGACCGCTGACTATGTCCTTCCATAACCAATTCTCAAGACTGCAACTGTGATGAGTGTGGGGAAACTCTGTGGGTACGAAGTGGAAACTTATCATAATTTATGTTGTCTTGTGTGTTGTCAGATATAAGGCTGGTGGCTAGGTGCTGGCAAGCAGCTCAGGTATGTCTAATACCACAAAATGAACGTGTGCTGTCATGTAAAGTATTTGGGGATCCTTTGGGATGGTGGAAGCTGTGTCCCTGAAAGGAATATTTCCAAAGGGATAGCCACGTTAGTTTAGTTCAAATGTTTATTCTGCAAAAAAAAACAACAAGGAGTTTTCTGTAAGTTCACCCATCTTCGAAGCATCTGAGGAAGTGGGATTTTCTCCCACGAAAGCTCATGCGAAAAATAAATCTGTTAGTCTCAAAGTGCCACACGACTCCTTGTTGTTTTTCTTCCTGAAAGGAATGACTCACTTTACTGATGTAATAAAATGCCACTGTTTTAAGAATATATTTAAGAACATAATAGCCATACTGGGTCAGACCAATGGTACACCTAGCCTGGTATCCTGTCTTCTGAAAGTCCACTGCCAGATGCTTCAGAGGGAATGGAAAAAAAAGAAAAACATTGAGTGATCTGTACCCTGTTGTTCACTTCCAGCGTCTGACAGATAGATATTTAAGGATACCCAGAAGAGAGGGTTGTATTCCTGATCATCTTGACTAACAGCTAAAGATGGGCCTATCCTTCAAGAACTTATCTAATTTTTTTTTTAATGCAGTCATAATTTTGGCCTTCAGAACATCTCTGGCAACAAGTTCAACAGGTTGGCTATGCACGGTGTGAAGAGGTACTTCCTTGGGTTTGTTATAAATATTCTGCCTTTTAGTTTCATTGGTTGCCTTTAGTTTCATTGGTAACACTTCCCTGTTCACTTTCTCCACATCATTAATGATTTTATAGACCTCTATCATATCACCTCGTAATTGTCTCTTTTCCAAGATGAAAAGTCCTCGTCTTATTAATCTCTCTCCCTGAGGAAACTGTTCTATACTCTTAATTATTTTTGTTGCCCTTTTCTGTACTTTTTCTAATTCTAATGTACCTCTTTTGTGATGAGGTAATGCCAGCTGCATGCAGTATTACAGGTGTAGGCATACCCTGGATTTATATAGTGGCATTATGAAGTTTACTGTCTTATTATCCATCTCTTTTCTAATAGTTCCTAATATTCTGTTAGCTTTTTTGACTGCAGTTGCACATTGAGAAAATGTTTTCAGAGAACTAACCATAATGACTCCAAGATCTCTTTCTGAATTGTAACAGCTAATTTACACCCTATCATTTTCTATGTATAGTTAGGATTACATTTCCCAGTGTGTATTCCTTTGTATTTATCAAAACTAAATTTCATCTATTTTTTTCTTGCCGGTCACTCAGTTTTTGTGAGATCCCTTTGTAACTCTTCAGTCTGCTTTAGACCTAGTTATCTTGAGTAGTTTTGTATCACCTGCAAATTTTGCCACCTTACTCTTTACCCTTTTTTTCTAGATAATTTATAAATATATTAAACAGCATTGGACCCAGCCAATACTGACCCTTGTGGGACACCACTATATACATCTCTCAATTCTGAAGGCAGATCATGTAGTTTTCTGTCTTTCAGCTAGTTACTGCTCCATGACAAGACCTTCCCTTTTAATTCCATGACTGCTTACTTTGTTCAAAAGCCTTTGGTGAGGGATCTTGTCAAAAGCATTTTTAAAGTCCAAGTATGCTATATCTATCTATCACCCTTGTCCACGTTTGTTGTATTCTCTCTGAATTCAGTAGATTGGTGAGGCATGATTTTCCTTTACAAAAGCTACGTTGCCTCTTCTCCAACTTTACTTTCATGAAATGACAAGTAAGCAGCAAATTATACTGCAGTTAGTCGCTGTTTCTTATTAGCCGGTCATGTCAAGTATTGCTGTCAGTGAAGCACCTCCAGCTCTTCAACAGACTTGCTTGTTTCCAAAGCAAATACAATTTCCTAGTAACCATAATTTCTAACCAGGGCCTTGTGTGATTCTTGCCGCAGTCAATGTGTTACAAATACTATACTCTGTTAGCTGCCTGGGGAAGTCCCAGGTCAATGGTAACCAAAGCATCCTTTGTTTTGGCCTGTGATCTAGTATCAAACACTATATTTTTTTGAAAAGGCATTTGTGCTTTTTCACCTTGCATGTTATGGTATCTTAAAAATACTGTTAACCCTGGCTCAGCTAAACATTTCTTACAAGTAATTGGCAGTACAAAAAATATCTTTTAGATTAGCAGTGAGAATGTGTTCAGTCAAGTAAATAACTATAATACACCTACCTGGCATTTAGAAGGGATATAAAACACAGGGAAAGGTACGTTTTTCAAATGTTAAATATCTGTGGCTCTCCCTCTCTTTAACATCATTCTATGTCTCATTGTTCAACTCTTTATTTATTTCTTGTGTCTTTTGCCCGTTCCTGACTAGCCCTTTCCTGGCACCTGTATTATCTCCTCATTAATATATCAGCTCTCTCCTTCACTTCCTTCTAAACCCTAGCCCGTTGCATCAAACCATCTGGCCAGAGTGGCTATATGCTATTTTGTCTATGTGCTGATATGTGTTGTTCATCCTATTTGCTTCAGCAAACAGATTTATGTGTCCGCTCTTCAGGACAGAAATACACCTGTTTGGCAGTGCTAAGGCAACATATAACTCTGTGTACACTTATGATGTTATATAATGCAGTGTTCCCCATTCTTGTGATTTTATTGCAAAGCATGAGATATTTGGTGTTTTTCTTAACGCCCTAGGTGCTGGTCTTATCAGACTGTGCAAGAATCTCAGCTGTAACTAAGTTTCTAGCCTTGAAGATGGTGGATAAAAGCTTGAACATATGAAGCATCTGCACCTTATGGAATCAGAACTCAGACAAGAAATAAAATGAACCCAATTTTTGTTTTTAATTTCTTGCTTATTTAGTTAAACTCATGATTTTTGAGTGCTGATGTGTGATTTTGAATGTCAGGGATTGGCAATGCTCTGTAAAGTCCCAATTAGGAAAGCACAGGAATAGTTCCTTTGCTATTAGTTATCTGCTCAAAGGGAAGCACATCCACAAATGATTAAAGGATCAGAGGCTAAAGAAACACATGATATACAAACTATCTAGACTAGACTCATAGGGCCAGATGGGACCTCATGAGATCATTGAGTCCAACCCCTGAGGTTTGAACCCAGGACTTTCTGCATATTAAGTAGAAGTGCAAGCCACTACACTATCTAAACAGGAAATAAAATATGGTATATTCTAGAATTTACCCTATCACATCAGTATATCTTTAGAAGAAAGCATACTCTATGGCTGTGTTCACACACTCGGGGTTATTTCGATATGGTTGTTTTGAAACAACTTGTATCGAAATAACACCTTATTTCGAAATAACTTAATTCGAAATAACAGTTTGTTAATTCGAATTAAGGAAAGAAGCTCAAAGTGAAATAGCAGGTTCAGGCAACAGTTATTTCGAAACAAATCACTGTTGTTTCGAAACAACATGTTTGCATGGCGTTGTTTCGAAACAATCATTTCGAAACAACGTTGTTTCGTCCCCGCATGGGGTTTAACTTGTTTCGAAACAACGGTGTGTCGTGTGAACAGCCTAAATCTTATTTCAAAACAACCTCTGTTGTTTCGAAATAAGAGGGCTGTGTGAACACAGCCTATAACAAATGTAGGAATATAAAATATATCCAGTTTGAGCATTTAGCATCTGCAAGGCCATAAAAATATTCAGGACAACATTCAGAAAGTGCACAGGGCAAGATATATCATGTATGGATCCAGAAAATATGCAAGTTTATGTAATGCACACAGCAATGCAAGACTAAGCAAGAACATTCAGGACCCATGAAAGACATACTATGCAAAATGACATTATGCAATCAGGCAGATTTAATATTTGCTGACTAATGAATGCAAATACACTCAGGAAGCAAAAATACACAAACTTCACAAGAAAGCCGATCCCATGGCAAGGAGGTTGCATCGTGCAGTGAAGGGGCATGACTCAGAACAGAAAGATATACGGACCCTAATTTTCTCTGCCTCATTCCTACACCCATTCGCCCCTCTCACCACCCTTCTGCGTGATTTGCATAGACACGCCCACCGGCGCTGCCCATTGGCCAGCAGGCTCGCCAGTGATGGCCGGCGCTGTGCGTCCCGAGCCCCGCGTCTCATTAGCATGCGCCCCGCCCCGCAGGCGCTGATTGGTCGGTTTGGGACGGCCGCCGCCGCGCCGCCCTCTGCGGTTGGTGGCTGGGGCTGTCAGTCGGCGCAGGCTGGGGCCGCACTTCCGCCTTGGTGTCAGCGGGTCGCTGGGCTCGGCGCTGCGCGGGACCAGGTGAGGTCAGCGGCCGCGGCCGGGCTCGCGTGGCAGGCGGGGGGCACCTGCGCCTGCGCGGGGGCGCGCGGGGTTGCCATGGCTACCGCCGGCGGCGCAGCGGCGCCCTAGGCCCCGCGCCCCACCCGGGGGAGCCCCAAAGCGGGGCCCGCAGCTGGGGGCGCCCCTCAGCCTCGGGGGACCCCCTGACCGGTGCCCCCAACGGGGCAGAAGGGGGGAGCGCCCCAGATTTGGGGTCACCCCCCCCAGCTTCAAAACTGCCCCTAATGAGACACCTGCCCCTGGGGGGAGCAGCCCCAAACCAGGCCTGCTGCCCTGGGGAGGGGCCCCAGCCTGCCCCCCATGGGCACCCCCAGAATGGCGTTGGGGGGTCACTGGCCAGTCACTTGGGGGGAGGGGGCGCCGCCTGCTGCGGACGAAGGGGTGGGAAAGACCCTGGAGAGCTGCCCTTAAAAACTAAAAAATATTGATGGCGTGAGCTTCAGTGGGAGAAAACGCCGCTTCGTCAGACGCAAAGCGAAGCGGGATTTTCTCCCGCCAAGCTCCTCCAATAAATAATTTGTTCGTTTTGAAAAGTGCCCAGCGCGCCTCGTTGGTTTGGCTGAACCGGACGGACACGGCTGCGCCTTTGGAAAGGGAAAAGTCGGCGGGGGAAGAGCACAGCAGCTGGTCAAACTAGGGGTTGGGACTCCTCAAGGGGTCACCAGTTTTTACAGGGGGTTGTCAGCTGTCAGCCCCATGCCGAGAGACCTTCAGAGCGGGGCGGCTGGAGAGCAGAGGAAAAAAACCCAAGGAGTCGGGTGGTACTTAAAGACTAACAGATTTATTTTTTGCATGAGCTTTTGCGCAAGAAAATCTCACTTCGTCAGACCGCTGGCCACTGTTCCCTCTAAGCTGTGCGCGTGCAACCTGAGCACACAACAAAATAAAGTGCGCCCCAAAAAATTCAGTAGTCACAATATTGGTGCTCACAAAGAAGTGTTTTTGCGCACACAAAGAAATCGTTTGCGCACACAGTCTACGATTAATTAGAGGGAACATTGCTGCTGGCAGGGTGCTCCAAAGGCAGTGCTACCCCCAGCAGCAGCGCAGGAGTAAAACTGGTGTGAAGAGGTAGAATGGCATGGGGGGATTGTTGTCACAGTCTGAAATATTTTCAAAGAGGGTCCTGCAAAAAAAGTTTGAGAAACCCTTACTGTAGCTGTTTATCGGTTCTCCTCTTAGGGCTCCATGGATAAGGGCGTCTAAGTGACCAAAGACATTAGCTCTAAATCATACGGCCAGACCCTTTTAGCCCCTAATTTACATAGAAGAGGTGTACTGAATCACACTACCATATGAGGCAAAGTTTTTCAAGACAAACTTTTCTTTAAACTGGGAGGCTTCTAATCTGGAGGAAATGGTGGGAATGAGTGGCAGAAGGTGCTGAAGAGCCTTTTGTAAGGAGAGCAGCTGACATCCTGTGTCTAGTAGAGCACAGCTCCGCTCCTGGGCGACTTAGGGGAGGAAGGGGAGGTTGAGAAGGGAGTCTTATGCCACGCTCCTAAAATGTGCAGAAGTGAGGCTTGGTATCAGTATGATAAGGAGCCTCTGGGTGCAGATTAACTCCTGCTTGAAGTTGCCTTTTTTCCTGGCAGATCTGCACTGACAACCCTTGTTACTGCATAGCCGTGTTTTTCTATTCCTCCTGTCCACAGAATCCCCTCTTGTGGAGCTCCTGAAAAGGAGCAGGCAACCTGGAAAATAGTGGGGGAAGAAGGCCGTTTTTTATATTTCATAAGGGCTTATGTGGCATGTTAACAAAGTCAATTATGTGGGCATTTGGCTGATAAGGGTTTTCAATTTATTTCTTTCGTCCATTTGTTTTGCTTGTGAACTCCTTGTGGTTACAGTATGTCTTCCTGCAGTAGACATGAGTCAGAACTTGAAAACTTGTGTGCCTAGCAGCTCATGTGTTTTTGTGTGTGCCTGTGTCAGGCTCGCAAGTCCACCAGTGAATATCTGCAAATGTACATTCAATGTTAATAGATATTTACCTTCCACCCTGGTGAATATTCTTGACTGAAACTTGTATAATTTAAATCTTTAAGTAGTGGAAATGAAGGGGACATTGATGTGCAATGTATTTAGGATCACTGTATCACCATTTCATCTTTTTCCCATCTGTCTTGCTCATGAGCATCCTTCCTTCAGGCTTGTCTCACCACCAAGGAAAATGTTTCAGGAATACTGATTGTGTAAATGGCTGTTTATTTTATTGATCCTTGCAAAAGTGCTACATCTAGACTGTGGCAATCAGATTGACACTTGGGGGCAGTCATATGTGTCACATCTTACAACCACTGTAATAGTGTGTTCTAGGTCTCCTGAAACATCACAGTTCACTTTCATAAAGCACTGCTTTTGGGCAGCTTCTGAATTTGAGGCATTTTGTAATGAAGTAGAGAGAGGTAGGAGAACTGGTTGAAGTGGAACTGAAGCACAAGGCATTACAAACTTGTTTCCTACAGTGCATTTTCATTTAGTGTCACAAGGCCTTCCCCAAAGTAATTATTCATTGAGTATAACAATCTAGTAGGAGATGTTTTGGTTTTTTGTACCCTTTTGTTCACTTAAAGCAAAATAAAGCTTTATAACAGTTGAATGTTAAATGAAGGTGTGCTGAACATTGTGGACAGTGAGTTCAGTGGTCTGGAAAGGTTGAGGAGTTGTTCTCTGGGCTGGACGGTCAGTGAGTTGAAGAATAACCTACTTACAGCTGCCTTTTGACTCTTGAAAATTTCAGGGAAGCTACCCATTAGTATGCCTCAGTTGACTTAACTTCGAAAGGCAATCTGATGGTGAATTCAGAAAAGGAAACATTGAAACAGCTGCCCTCAATACCTGTGGCATGCATGTCATGAGGCAGAAGATAATGCAGTTTTTCCAAAATTAATTCCATGGACATGCTAGTGCAGTTTCATAACTAGATCACAGAAGTTAAAGGCATAAAAAGCCAGTTAGATAACAGATTCTATCCCTAGGAATAGTAGGAGAATGGTCATAAATTTGGAGTAACTTACTCTAGATTGGACTCATAAAATAAGTCAAGGATGAGGGACTTCATTAAATTTAATTTTGATGTGAGAAGAGACTTGAGACTGGTCCAAAGCCCTAATAGTATGCATAGTGGTCTACATAAATGTACTTGGTTTAATTGCTGTAGCCATTCAGAGTCACTTTTTATTGTTGGATACTTAGTCATAAGAAACACGTGTATATCTACACTACTTGTATAGATGCGGCTGTGCTGCTGTAAAATCTCTATTGTAGCCTAGGCTGTTGGGAGAGAGCTCTTCTGTCGACGTAATGAGTCCACCCCCAAGGAATGGAGATAGCTATGATGGGTATCAAAGCTCTCTTGCCAACATAGTGCAGTCTACATCACCACTTACGTCTGTAACTTGTGTCCCTCAGGGTTGTTTATTCACACCCCTGAGCAACATACCTTACAGTGACATTAAGTGGTAATGTAGACATAGCCTCAGTTACATATTTATAAGAAGAATTACTGTGTTCTCAGTAGCTTTTCACAGCAGTTAAAAAAAATTTATTGCCTTAGCTGGCAGCTTTTATGGTAAAAGCTGTAATGCAACTTGTATGTTTCTTTTTTATTAATTAATGTAACTGTGCTTACGTGTGCATCAAACTAAATACAAAATAAGCCTCCCAATACCTGTTGTGTTAGTGTCTCACAGCACATCCATTGAACTTTTGGGCCTTTAGATATTATACAATATTTTAAGCAGTTTTGCATAGACCCGAATATATGTCATATAGATAATTCCTTGAAAGCAGGATTTGCGCATAAGTACTCTGGTTAAGTGAACATCTCATTTGCGTTCATGCTGTAAAGGCAGTTTGCTTTAGACCATTCCATGGTTACGTCAAATTTCTTGTTACTTAAGCTTTCCTTTTACACATCAGCATTTTTTCTTGTACCTCAACTGATATTGTTTTGTTTCCTAAGTTATTAAAATATCTCTTGAAGAGAAATACCTAGTTTAGATACTTAGACAACATAGCGTCACAGATTCTTAGTATGTTTATATGTTCTAAAGGGGTAGCCGTGTTAGTCTAGTTCTGCAAAGCAAGCAAGGAGTCCTGTCTGATGACATGGGATTTTCTCCCATGAAAGCTCGTGTGATAAATATGTTAGTCTTTAAGTGCCACAGGGCTCCTTGTTTTTTTGGTATGTTTGGGTGTACAGTTCATGACATATTCTTTGCACAATAAATATTATGTGTGATTCTGCGTTGTTTTTTGCATGGAGTTTAGTATTTTTCCAACACATGGTAGGTATACTTAAGAATCTGCCTTACATTTGTAATTCAGAACATCCAGAATCTTTTTCTGAATTAACTGAATTGATGACAAGCTCGTCACAGGAATTCCTTATCTGGATGAAGAAAAGGGGAATTGTGAGCAATGGGAAAAATGGTAAATCTGCTTGTAGACAGAATGTATTGGAAGATGCAGTACTTGAATATTAGTCTGCAGCACAGTGTAGAAGAATTTATCATGAATAAAACATAGGATTTTATACCAACTAATTTTGTTTGCATATTCTGGCATGTAATTGCTGTGGGTTTTGTAGTGTAGAATATTTCCATCAACCCTCACCCTGCGGTAATTCACTCCCGGAAAGAAAGTGTGAAGACAATTGTTCTGGTTTGGTAGTCTAAATGTATCAACATAGCAAATTGTACTAAGTCACTAAAAATTAGAATGTGTCAAATGAGACCTAATATTGGTTTCAGATGTTCTGTTAGAAACACACTGAGCCAGCTGAACAAAACTAATGTCTTAATTTTCAGGATTCATGAGCTATAAGAATAAATTGATCTTGATTTTTAATTATGTAACCATACTTTTTCTTTTGGGAAAGAAATTTCTGGCTTTGACAAGTCCTGCGAAGTACTGTGTGCAAGCATATCGTTTTATGACGGGTTATAGCTACTCCCAGTAAGAGGTAAGATCACAAGGAGTTCTAAGGCTTTCTAAAAATCTTGTGGTGTTCACAAGCTTATTTATTTTCTGTACCAAAATTTTCAGCAGGTTGAAGACCACTTTCACCCACAAAATGTACTCGAGTTGGAGTACCTCCATTCTGTTGTCATGTTCTTGCACACAGCTACTGAATGCAGATGCAGCTTATTGTGCATGCAATTGCAGAAATGGGCATACGCTTCTAAATGTGGCCCTTTCCACATTGTCACTATTGCTATTATAAATCTAGGAATCAGGTTCAGATATTAGATGTCTGCATTGATGGTAATCGTTGTTGAGAAGGAAGCTGTATCTTGCGATACGCTTGGTTTTGCTGCTTTCTGAGTTTTGCTTTCTTACATTGTTATAGTTTGTGAGATTGAGTTAGGGAATGCTTGACTACTTTGATGTAACTAAACCATCATAAACTATGAAGGTAGATATTTTCAGAAAGGGTAGCTGTGTTTGTCTGTGTGCAGCAAAAGCAATGACAGTCCTGTGGTACCTTAAAAACTAACAAATTTCCTTGGGCATAAGCTTTCACGGGCTCCAGCCCACTTTGTCAGATGCATCTAACACATGCAACACAGATGCATCTGACGAAGTGGGTTGGAGCCCACAAAAGTTTATACGCTAAGAAATTTATTAGTCTGTAAGGTGCCACAAGACTCTTGTTATGTTTAAGGTAGATATACTGAACTAGTGTAAAACAGGGCTTGTGCTGGCATCACTGACTCTAGTAAATTTTCCTGCAATAGTCTGTCTTAAATGGCATTCCGCAAATAGATCACCTCTTGCCTTTTCCAAGTGTGAAAGCTTGTCGGTTTTTACGTTCTCAGAAATCAGTGCTTCAGAATTGCAAAGGATGTACCCAGAATAATGAAGTCTTATATTGACCAGCTAATTTCTTAATGTCAGATTTGAAAGCAGAAGTCACTCATATGAAGATTTATATATTTATTTATTTGTGATTCTGAGTAGAAGGAAAGGTTGTACATAATATATTCAGTGAAAGAAAATAGGCTGACCAGACTACTTTAAAAGATTAGTTTGTCTAGTAAATAATTCTATAGTATGGGTAAAAAGATAAATACTGAAAGAAGTTTTGTTTTGAAGAATGTGATTTCTTCAGAGTTTTTGCTAGAGATTTTCAGAGACTAAGAAACGATTCTTGACAGTAAAATAAGAATATCATCTGCTTGTAGTTTCAATTTAACTCTAGAATATTTTTCTTAGTGCCTGTGTGTGAGGGCAACTGACACTGTTCCAAAGTGGCAAGCAAATAAAGTGGACTAACAGTAAGTGGGACAGCTTTTTTTTTATTAGAATTTTATCATAAATAGAAATATTCTAGGTCAAAAAATTAAACTTTCTTCGAACTTTAATTCCTAAAGACAACAAACTTGACAGTAAGGCTGATTCCCATTTACTTAAAAACCTTTTCTATGAATATTGCTTTTAAAGAGATGGCACCATAAAAGAAATTCAGATTTTACTAATTTTCAGTAATTTCTCCTCATGAAGCCCTTAGTAAGTAGTCTGTAGGACTGATTGCATGTGTTAGTGCTGCATAATTGGGTTTTGTCCCAGTAGTTGACGTATACAGATGTATCCAAAAGCAAGGTTGTTTACTTGTGACACTTTGCACTACATTGATAAGTCTCTAGGACTACAACAGCTGATTTTTTTTTTTTTTTGGGTTTGTGGCTGTTTCCATGATGCTTCAAAAGTGGTTCTCCATTGAAATGGCTGATAAAGGGGTGCGTTGTACAGGACAAATGAATGAGCAGATATATATGAAGAGAATTGATGAGTAATGGCATTAATGCTTGATAAGCTGGTCACTGATGCCATTAAACTAATCCTGTAACTAATCCTTACTGTTTTGTGTGGTTTCTGCCCTGCTGTTGTGTTCAGTAACTGTTCTGGTAATCCAGAAAGTTTAATGAGCAAGTAATGGTGTTGTTCACAGAATATTAAGTATGGTTAGGTCTGGTACCATGGTAGTAAAACGTGGGTAAATGGGTATGTGGCTTTTTTTTTTTTTTTTTTACTGAACATGCTAGAGTGAGTGGTGTGAAAATGGTCAGAATTCAAAACCATCCTGTTGATTATTTGCGTGTTTCTAAGAGCCCAGGGTACTTATGAGTTTGCAGTGTGGTGCTGATACAGTGCAGCAGCAAAATAGGTGGATGATCCTGCTACTGTACTTCATCGACCACTTTTTTTTTCAATAATATCTTCTAGAGGCAAATAAGCAAATTACCCCCAAGATAGTCATTATGAAAACATGGCTCATCAGTTAATATTTTTTTTTACAGAAAAAGTCATTCTTGTGAATCTGTTTTATGAGGTTTTAGCTGAGACAGTGACCGAAGATGGCAGACTTGGAAGGCTCTTTTGATACATATCTGTTAATTTAAATATTTGCTTTGTCTCAGTGTGTTTAAAAAAGTCTTAAAGGAGAGACAGTGGCATATGCAACTAATACAGGTATATAAATCGAGGCCAGGCTGGTGATGATGAGTCTTTTTGAATCCTTGGCAGCAGTGGGCTTTAAGGCTGAACTGCCCTCTCACATCAGATTGGTCTCTGCAACTCAGCACTGAATCACGCTGATGACGTCATGGGTGTGTTGGTGAAACTTCCAGTGCCACTGACTGTTTTATATCATGTTACTTGCGTCCCTCTCTGTTTACAAGAATCCAGCATATTCACAGTCAACAAATTAATTCTTCTTGTGTTTTAAACAAATCAGGGCTCATTTCTGGCTGTAATATTATATTATAGCCATACATTTGAATAGATCCTCCAGGATTTAGATTCCCTTGGTGAGGTGGGAATGGGAGGAAGAGATTGTAGAACAGTGCCAACAGCATTTCTAGTGTTTCCTAAAGATTCTCCCTGCAAGGGGGAAGTGGAGTAATGTGAATGTTGTTTTAAGTAAAGGAATCAGAAAAGAGCTAGCATGAGACCAGACGAAGCCTTCAAGATAAAGATCATGAACTCTATTCATTGCTTTATAAGGAACAAATGAACATTTCTTGCTGTAAAGGTTATGTGAGGAGTAATTTGGCTGTGGGATTTGTGAACTAAATACAGACATTATGAGACATACCTAGGTATTTAACTTCAACCAAAGAATTGCAACAGGATGTAACAAACTTAAATTACAAGTTCTATCAGTAGAACCGGAAAGAAAAGATCTCAAATTAAGGTTTGCTATTGCCATACTGGGGAAATTCAGTCTTTCTGTTAGCATGGTGTGCAAGTGGCTTAAAGATAATGCCACAAGGCTTGCTTCAATGGAATTTACTTGCCAAATTTCATCATACAGTTAATCCATTATAAACACTTTTCCCTGAAAGGTGGTGGGTAAGGTAATTTCTTCTTAATACCAACAAGGGACAATGAATTTTACAAGTCAGTGAAGAAATATGATTTTTTTTTTTTTTACGGTGTTGGTAATGATGGTTTGGTGTATTGGTCTTACCACCATAAGTGTAGCATTGTATATCTTGAAAATGTTCACTGGGGCCTTGTGAGTATAAAAAAAATATGAAGTAACTTAGTAACTTCCTGGGCTTTAGCATTTATTGGGTAGGATAAAGTTAAGCATAATCCCAAGACACCATGGCTTCAAATGGGATCCGTCTTTGCCATTTGAGTCCAATTTTCAAATGTAAGGTTTAAAAGCAACGGGCAGCAACATCTTCTGACAAAATATTACTGAAGGTCTGCTTACCTAGGAGAGGAGAATTTGGTGATAATCTTTGCTATGGAAATAGCAACAATTTCAGGTTAATCAAAAAGGTTTTAAATCATTGGAGGGCTTCAGGAGATGCAGAAGTGAACATTTGTTGTACCTCTTGGAAGTGAAAAGGTGGGGGTAATGTGTTTTGTGGCTTGGAGGTTTCTGCTTTTGCATTGTGGCAAATACTAGAATCATAGGGTGGGAAGGGACCTCATGAGGTCATCTAGTCGAACCCCCTGCTAAAAGCAGGACCACTCCCTCTAAATCCTCTGAGCCAGGGTTTTGTCTGACTGGGCCTTAAATGTTTCCAAAGATGGAGATTCCACCATCTCCCTAGGTAATCCATTCCAATGCTTCACCACCCTCCTAGTGAGAGAGTTTTTCCTAATACCCAACCTTGACTGCCCCAGCTGCAACTTGAAACCATTGCTCCTTGTTCTATCCTCCGTTACTACTGAGAACACCCTAGCTCCCTCCTCTCTGGAGCACCCCTTCGAGTAGTTGAAGGTTGCTATCAGATCCCCCTTAGATTCTCTATTTGCATATCAAGAGCTTTTATCTTCAGTGGGATGTTCTAACATGGCTGGTGGTCCTTCACTGTCTTTCTCTGAGTAAGAAGTCAAGTGGTTCAACAGCGGGATTATCTCTGAAGTGCCCATTGCATCTGCCAAGCATCTTCTGGGTTGAAATTGGATGCAGAAGAGCTGCTTTAGCTGCTCAAAGTGGTTGATGGGATTTAAGATGAGTGTGAGGTGGGTGAACAAGGTTATGGTGCAGTCGAAGCCTTTAGTTAGCTACAGCTTTCTTCTGCTCATGCAGCATAGTCATCCCTTGCTGGATTGGAAGAACATTTGCAAGGAGGATTTGGTAATGGTATGTGTTCTGTAGCTATATTTGGCTGATGTGTTGTAATCCAAACTTCCAGAGATGTTTTAGTTGTGTCACTGCCACCTACCACATCCAGCAGTCTAGAAATGAGGTAATCATGAACTAAATTACCAGTTTAATAAAACATTCCATTTGTATGGCACTCAAAAATGAAGAGCCTTGAGCACCTAGCTGAATATAATAAAAATTAGGCTGAAGGTTAGATTTTGTAAAAGAAATAAACGTGGTCTTCAAAAAAGATGAAAAGTGGCAGAGGGCCAAATTTTCCGCTGGGCTTCCCTTGAACCTTTCTTTTCTGCCGCATGTGTAGCAAACACACAGAAACTCATTGCATTGCTCTCCATGTTGGACTCATCTGCTGAAAGAGTTTAATTTCCCCAATGCAGGTTGTGGCTGACAATGTTGTTGCAGTCAGACTTTGAGAGGAAACAAGTCTAACTTGCTGAATAAACCCATTCTCGTGTTTCACCAGATATATGTAAGTATTGCTGGTTTTTGACTGAAAGAACAGTGTGTGGATGATGCTCATAGCAGGTATTGAAAAAGTCAGTTTTATTTGGTGAAACTGTAATTCTGTGTTAGACTTAGTGTTGGTAACCTCATTTCAAAAACCAGTTGACTAAGACCAATATTTACTGAAGCTTTCAGTTAAAGATGAAAATACTGTTTTAACACTTCCAGGAGAGCTGTAAGAAGCCAGCATACATGAATATTTATTCCTGTTCCTTGAAGTACAACTGGTCTGCTTTGATGGACATAGAATTTGCAGGAATTTGAACCATGGCTGTCTTTCCAGGAATTTTGTTGTGTGACTCTTATTCTTTGTTCTCCTAGGGATTTTTATACTAACATGAAAAATGTCTTTTTCAGTTGCAGTTTGTGAGTTTGGGTGGAAAAGGGTTGTCAGTTTGTTGTGGAAAAGATGCTTTTAAAGTGCAGCGTAACTCCCATGGCATGTTTAGTCAGGCCAATGCTATGTGTAACCTTAAAGCCTGACCAAAGTATTTCTGTTAAATTATCCGTTTGTTACTGTGGTGGCCTTTGGCTGCATTAACAGAGGGGGAAAGAAGTTTAAAAACAATATTTTTCCCAAGGTCACATGGTTTTTAGTAATAACTGACATAGCATTTGTACCATATAATGAGCCTTAAGAACCTTTTCCATTGCCCTTTGTGATAAAAAGCATTTAAGTGAGTTTTTGTCTCTAACTCGTTTCTTTATTTTTAAGCATTCTTTTTCTGGGTTTATTACCCTTCATTATCTTGTCTTAAATGTTACCATGATACTCTTGGCTCAGCAAGACCTCTCTAGGTCATTCAGGAAGGTTAATGAAAATGACAGTAAAATGATTCCTGTATGACATTTCAATTTATCACCACACTCAGGGTGTCCTTGTTTCTGTAGTATCCTGACAAGCTGATTTAAAAAAAAAAAACAAAAAAGTCAAACCACTCACTTAAGTCCAAAATTTACAAAACTGACCATCAATTCTGAGTATCTAGTTTGAGACATTTATAGACAGGGATTTCAGATGTGCTCAGTATCCATGTATAAATATATTAGGAACTAAAGTGCTTGGGTTGCTTTGAAACTTGGGCTCTGTTGGAAGCTGGCTCCCAAAATTACTGGCCAGTTTTAATGTTGGACCTTGGTTTCTCTCAGCATCTGTTTTTACTAAGAAAAAGGAACTGAAGTATGGGAGGGTTCTGTTTTGTTTTTACTAAAATAAAACATTTAAAATTAAATACCTTCTTAGTTCACAGGTGATTCTTTTTTCCTAGTAGGAATTGTTCATACATGAGAATTATTCAATATCTATACTTCCAATGTGCTAAATGTAATGGTGGTGAATTTAAAATATATTCCCATAATTGCTTCCTAGTCAAGTACAGTAATTTCATATTGTTCAATGCTCCCTCATCATCATTCTCATCTAACAAATAATGAACCATGTTCAACGATGCCACACAGATTCTTAAAAACCTAGTTGGATGCTGTAACAATTTGCTAGTTTTTCAGTACTGGTGTATGATGTATGGTTTCAGCTTTGAAGCTCTTTAGGCATAGGACACTACAGTTTTAGTCAGTCAAACAAATTTCACAAGTCATCTTGGCGAGCTGCATTTCGTTCAAATAACCTGTGACGACTCCTGCTGTCAATTTCCATAGACACATAAATTACTCCTCCTTAAGAATAAACTTGTTTGGTTAGCTATTCTCCTTTTCATTGAGACATTCTTTCACATTGCTTTAAAGGTGCTGCTGCCCCCCCCCCCCCCCCGGCTTCTCTTATATATAGGTGTGGGGTATGTCAGGAACTTAAAGTACAAAAGGGAGGAGGGGAATCTATATTATGCTGTGCTGTTAGAGATTAATGAGTTTGTTTTTTCTAGGATTAAAAATACATTGAGCATTAGGACTGGTAATCATTTGCTAATTTTTCAAGATACATTTAGTGTTATGCACACAAAAATTGTTAAGATTATTAAGGTTCAAAATTCAATCACTCAAAAGTTAGGAAATGCCATATTTGACATTACCTGTGTAATCTCAGTTAGGCCCCTTTTAGAACGTGCATTATGGTACAATCTTGAATTACATGATTATGTACTGATACCTCCCCCCCCCCCCCGAAGCCCTGTCTCATTCAGTGCACAGAATGGATGGTGGTGTTTGCTTAATGGGAAACCTTTCAATATTTTATTTTTTCCTTGTTCCGTGTGTGGCCCCATGACTTTTTACTGCATACTATTCAAATGTATCTCTGAAGACAAAATTATTAATTTCCTCAGGGGCTTTCCGATGGCACTGATCAGTAAAATATTAGTGTGCTTCACAAATATTAATGTGTTTATTTTCATAACATCTCTCTGAGGTAAAGGGATGGTATCTTTCCCATTGTACTCTGCATTATATTTATACTCTACTTCATATGTTCAAAGAATAGTTCCCATTGACTTCAGTTGCAGCTGAGAGTTCTTAGCACTTCTGCCAATCAGACCCCAGGGTCTCAAGTCAGGTACCTGGCAAATGAGGAGCTACAGTGTAGCTACTACACAATTACAACTACACAATAACACTGCACCGTTAGTACCATGTATGGAAAAATTTGATTTTTGTGGCTGGCCTAGAATCACTTAGGAATACAGTAGCAGAGGCTGGCCTGGAATCCAGTTCTTCAGGGCAGCATGCCTGCAGTGTTGTACAGAGTCTCTTTTACTCCTCAGCATCCGTGCTGTGCACTGAATGAGGCAGGACTCTTGTGGAGGAAAATGCATGCCATCATGTAATTAAAGAGTGCGTCAGAATGCAGATGTCCAAGGGAGCTGAATTAAGGCTGGAGAGGCAACCTTAATACTGGTATTTGCTAACTTTTGAGTGCTTGGCTTTGCAGCCAGGATGTTCTTTTAACATATTGTTTGGTGTGTAATTTCCTAGGTTTTTTTAAAACAAAAAACCTCCCAGAAATTCCATCGTTTGGAATCCCCATGGATCGTCAGCAGGACTGAAGTGTGTAGATCAATCACACAGACTTCTACCAATAGCAGAACCTGGGCGTCAGCCTCTGTGTGAGCAAGCACTAGGAGGGGATGAGACACTTTTGCCATTGGTTTTACAGGTATTTGCTGATAGGAGATTTAGGAATATTGGGCTACATTCCTGGTACTGGATGAAATCTCTGTCTATCCCCTCCAGGTATGACCCCATCTGCCCTGTTTAGTTCACCATGTCACAGTACTGTCTCTTCACCATTCATGGCTCCTTGTCCCAGTTGTGTCCTCTTTGCCTGACTCATTCCATTGTCCATTCCTTAGGCTTTTCTTATACCATTCCCAGTCTTTTTGCCCAGCGAGTCCTAGTCTCTCCCCTCCAGTCTCTCTCTCCCAGTTTACATCCACCAGGGCTCCCTGCCTCTAGTCATCTTGTCCAGGCAGTTTCAGTTTCCTCCCTTGCTGACCACTCATCAGATCTCTTTTTCGTCACTCTGGCTTCCAGTTGCTAAATCCTACTCCCATCTCTCCTCTGGCTCCTAATCAATTTCCTTCCCCTCGCTTCTAGCCTGATATCAGTGTTGTCTCTCTTACTGTAGCTCCTGATCACAATTTTGTTGCTCAGCTGCTTCCAGTTTTCTCCTCACATCCCAAATCCTCATCAGGTCTATATCCTCTCACCTCTTCTCCCTTACCGTTTAGTTCTCAATCCAAATCTGGATTGCTACTGTAGCTCTTTATCTAATCTCACTTCCCTCAGTTCCAGTTTCCTTGCCCAGCCTGTCCTGCTCTCCTCCTCCACTCCAACTTTCAGTCCCAGTTTCCATCCCAAACTACTTCCAACGTCTGCTCTCCACACAAACTGGTTCAGCTCTTGTCCCCTCTACTGCTGAATTGGATAGCTT
The DNA here is from genome assembly GCA_007922195.1 of Podocnemis expansa. NCBI lineage: Eukaryota > Metazoa > Chordata > Testudines > Podocnemididae > Podocnemis > Podocnemis expansa. The sequence continues at coordinate 4,592,351 of ML682026.1, read as the reverse complement.
CCTCGTCCACGCTGCTTGGGCCTAGCAGCTCATCAGTAAAAGCATAACAAAGAGAAATGTGTGAAAACGACATATTTGGCCTTAGCCCACTTTTTGGAAACAGGTGAATTATTTTGGCTGAAATTTTCCTCCAAAAATTCAAGTGCTGAGGGCAGCACTTGGCATGGAAAATTTCAGACGTTCAGATTTGGCAAAAACAACTGAGAACAGGATCTTACAATGGTAAGTGTTGGTCAACCCTAATAAGAGGCCCAGCCTCTAACACAGCCAATGGTGACGTGTATGTGTGCATGTAACCCTTGAGCCAGCACATACTGTGTACATACCAGTGCAAATCAGACCCATAGTAATAACTACAGATCATTTTGCACATTACGATATTGGCCATGTATCAGCCTGATTAAAATTAAGTGTGTGGGGTGGGGTCTACAGTAATCACTATGAGAGAGAACTTTTGTTCTGTGGTGATGAGAGAGACGTTCTCTTCTACATATTTGTGAAAAGAGCGAGTCCTAAATATTCTACTGCTGGATACAATGGAATTTGAAAGAACTGAGGGGGCTTTGTACAAGAAATAAGATTTTGAAGGCGATGTGTCTTCAATAGCCAAATCACCTGATATCCATTGCTGCGAAATTATGAATTTAGTGCAGTACTTAACTTTATATGTTTGGCATTAGTTATAACCAAATGACTGATCGCTACCATAAACCTTTCTTTATTATACACCATTTATCATAGGAGAGTAAGCACCTCTGTGGTGAATGTAGTATGAATACACAAAGTCTGGGTTGGCCCTGGCCTAGTCCTAAATTTCTACGCTTAAGCTTGGGAGGACGGCCATAGAAATAAATTGACTTTCAAGAAATAAGAACGGCCAGGAAGGCCTATGGCATTTTGATACAAATGTACTTAAAAAAAAATCCACCCAATTTACTTGGCTGCTTGCTTCTAAGTCAAACAGGAAACACAAGAAATTGAGCAGTATCTCAAGCGGCTTCTGTTGACTCATGTTGAGATATTTGCTGCACCAGATGTCATAAAGTGGTCAGAATGGCATATATTTCGCTGACTTTGCCATAAACCACAGGCACGTTCATCCAAATAATTTATCCATTGGTTAGCAATTTTGAGCAAACTTGTAGCTGGGCAAATGAAGATCAGTGTACATAGGAAAGGAATGATAAAATAGCATTCTTATTACAGTAACAATACATGTTTTTATACCTCAGGCCTCTGGGAAAAATGGGAGGAATTTTTCCTCTAAAGTCTTCTGGCTGATTCAAACTACGTATAATAGGAGTTAGATAAATGCAGGTGGCTGCAGTTAGTCACATAAAGTAGGAGCTGTGGTTTTAAGTCAACTCCTGTGGCTTTGTTCTGTGGTTGTTCTGGGTATTGTTCATTATTTCACTTTGTAGTATCAAATCAGACATCCCTTTTTTAAAACTTTGGGCATCTTTTTCAGCTTCACTCATTTCAAGTGATTTTTGTAATGTTCTTGGGCTACTGACTGAAGGAGCAAGTGGTCTTCTCTTGGTACTGGCCCTGCCTGATTCTTTTAAGGCAAAGTGGCATTTGCACTCCTATCCTTTTTGATTAGATAGCCTGTTGACTCCACCTCAGTCAGGAGGTTCTGTTTAGTTATCTTGGAAAGAAATAGTTACAGCATTCTCATAAATGATTTAAAATAGCTTTGTGTATTAAATTTGATTTTAAAATAGTCCAGCTATAACTCCAATAATTTATTTATTAATTTAAAAGGGAATTACATAGCTAATATGTGTTCAGCACTTGAAAAATTCTCCGAGTGTTGATTTATCTGTTTCAGCTACAGATCATCTATTTAGATCTTCAGTTAGACCAATGTTTCCCAAACTAATTTGGTCACGGACTGCTTATGGGCTTGGAATATATCGAACGATCACATAAGTGCTGGTTGGCGGTGTGTTGCTTGTGGGGTGGGCATTCATACTGAAAAACTGCCACATGTATTGCTCAAAAGTTGATTTAAAAGAGTTTGAAGGAAAAGTATCGCTAGAATGGAAATTCACATTTCATGGAACGCCAGCATTCTTCAGAACACAGTTTGGGAAACGCTGAGCCTTACATGGTGTCCACTTGTGTCAGTACCTGGACTTGGTGTCCAGAAACTTCTGCCTGCACTTTGCAGATGGAAACACCTGCTGGAATGTTAATGCTTGCATGGCTCTTTAAATAGCTTCATACCTACATGCAGTTGTTAACATTTGTGTTCCCCTTCCCCCAAGAATGCATTGGCTCAGTTGACTCTGTACATGCTCATGCTGATAAAAATGCAGATGTTTATTCAGAAGGCATGTGGAAATGTTTGCAAGTACAAGATGTATGCGCAGAAACAATTGGGTTGAAATCAGGTCCCATGTACCTTCATGGAAGGCACGCTGGATATTGTAGCAGTGCAATGTAGATAAGGATTTATAATGAAAACATTGAGACCTTGTTTTCAGGGATTTAACTTGGCTGTAAAGTGGGATTATGTTAAACACTCTTGGGTAAAATAGGTGGAAAATGGCAGTTTCTTCTGTGAACAATTAGATATGCCTTCAGTTTCCTAAAGAAATAAGGAAATGTAAGTGGTATGCTGAGAAAAGTTGTTCAGTGTGTGGGCAATGGTCAAGTGTTCTGACACTTCTTTATAGGTTTTCTTGGGCTGACTTTTGTACATCTGTGAAGTGCAAAATTATTGTTTTTTTAAGGTATGTGTTTTCCTTAGGGGTACTCTATTTGTAGAGCATGTTGTGTATTACGTTCTGACTCAACAGGTTGAATAATAAAAAATACCTTCCTAAGATTTAATGACATTTATTTTTAACTTTTGAATTTTTTTTAAAGTGGCTTGATCCTTATTTCTGAAAAGGAAAAAGAAGTACATTAGCCAAATTGGGGATTAAATATGTGCAAAACTCTCCCTTAGAAAGGGATAAGGAGGCCCTGATCTTGTAACTTGTTTTGCCTGGACGGAATCTTTTACTTTCCCCATGCTGGATGACTTCAGTGTCTGGCTTCTTGGAATAAATTGCAGTGTTAGAGCCTAACAAAGCACTGCAGTCTCATGTTCGTTCTTTTTCTAAGTATTCAGGGAGTTGCTCTTGGTGGAGTGGGGATACCCAGTGCCTTGACTTTACCATGGAAAAGAGGAATTGAGAAAGACATTTATGATACTCTGAAAATGAAATTAAAAAGACAAGGACCTTCATTATGACTGAGATAGACTACTGTGCTAATTATAAACTATTGTTTGCCATTTCAAGTGTTTTAAGTAAAAATGAGGATGTTTTCTTATCCAGATAAGTTCCAGAGGAGTAGCTATGTTAACCTATATGTAACAAAAACAACTTGTGGCACTTTAAAGACTAACATATTTTTTTGGGTATAAGCTTTCGTGGACTGCACTGATGAGGTGGGTTGGAGCCCATGAAAGCTCGTGCCTGAAGAAATTTGTTAATTTTTAAAGTGCCGCAGGAGTTTTGTTGTTTTTGCTTATCTGGATACCTTTGCCTTGTAGTTTTAAAGAAACTAAAAAGCTGGGTATAGGACCCATTGTACAACAGCAGTAGTAAAAGTTGAGTGCCGCATTCAGGTACAAGTGGGATTTTTTTTTGTCATCTTTTGTTTTTGTAAAACAAGCTTTCAAAGACTTTCCTTCTGTTCATATAGCTTATTCTAGTGATGAGGTTTTATGGTGGTGGAGAGCAGTTTTTACTTTCTTTAAAGGGGTTATGAAAGTGTTAGTACCTGCAGTTTCTGTTGCCTAAACTTCTGCATGTGCCTTTTTTGGCTTGATGCTGCTTTCATGCAGTGCTTGCATCACATTATTTGAAATGTCCATTTGGTGTGAGCATTGCTACATAATGGCTTTACACTGTTTTGCCCAGAGGAAATTGACAGTTATCTGGCTGTGCTAAAATGTGCAAGCTCCCAGATAAATTTCTGGAGTGGTATTGGTATTGCAGTTGTGTAACTTGCTTTTTAGTTAAGTTCCAAAGGAGCAACTGTGTTAGTCTAGTTCAGCAAAATAAGCAAGGAGTCCAGTGGCACTTTTAAAGACTAAAACGTTTGTTTATCACATGAGCTTTTGTGGAGAAAATCACACTTCGTCAGAAGCATTTGACTAAATTTGTAAGTAAGTAATTTTTAAGTAAGTCTGGAACTAAATTTGTTAGTCTTTAAGTGCCAGAAGACTCCTTGGTTGTTTTGCTTCAGTTGGTGGGAGTTGGGTAGCTTAAATTCCTGTGTCAATCTTTGAAAACTTAATACTGAATGGGGTTTGTGAATGCATGGCTCATTTCAGTCCCTTATGTGTTCAAAATTTGTATAAATGGTGGTCTAGGGCAGTTAGATGTTTGTGATGCCTTGGTTAACCTGTTTATAGTTAGGTTTATAACACCATCAAAGCACAAGCCTTATTTAAGCAGGGCAGAAATGGTAATCTCCTCTGGACAGCGCTGTAATGTCCTGGAAACTTCTTTCAAACAGAGAAGGAATGTATTCTACATTATGATGGTTTCTATAGGAGAGACCACATGACTGTTGCTAGCCTGGTCTTGTATGTTTGCTTGGATTTGAAATGTTTGACTTGTAAGGTATCTGTGTTCAAACAGAAATTTAATGCAAAGGATAAACTTTGCAAATGAAATGGCTAGAAAACCTGCGGCTACTGAAATGCTCTTGGCAGCTGCTTCAGTAATTTATATTGTTTTAGCCAAGTTCCAAAGGGGCAGCCGTGTTAGTCTAGTAGAGTAAAAAAAGCAAGGAGTCTTGTGGCACTTAAAGGCTAACAGATTTATTTATCGCATGAGCTTTGAGAAGTGAGATATTCTCCCACAAAAGCTCATGCGATAAATAAATCTGTTAGCCTTTAAGTGCCACAAGACTCCTTGCTTTTTTTACATTGTTTTGTATTCCTTGTATTGTTCTAATCCCACCCAAAACGTTATTTCTTGGTGCAGAACTGCCTTTGGATAATACTGAGAATTTACTGCAGAGTTTTTCTCAAACTAGATATTTGAAAGATGGTCCAACACTCACAGTTCGTATTTTATTAACTACTCAGTGAAGCTTGAGGAAGGAAGAGGGGAGAAGTTCTTTAGACTTGCATTATATGCTGCCTTTTTTTAGTTTGGTAACTAAGTTTTTAAAAATAGTGCCTAAACTACTGTGTGCTCAGTCTCTTACAAAACTATAGATTGACATAATCCATGGCTACTTATGCTCCTTTACAAACACGTCACTAATAACTAATTAAATTACCTTTGAAATACCCCATACTCCTGCACTTAGTGTTTCTTTCCTTAAAACTTGAGAAAAATTAGATGAGCTTTGCCATCTGTCCTGGATATTATTAAAGCCAATGCCTTTGCAATTCACTGCCCTTGTTCCTGAAGTTTGTCCCAAAGAATTTTCTGCTGGCAGTTTTCTCCCTTCTAGATAAGAGGAGTTTTCAAGTATCTTGGTTTCAAATGTGCCGGTACCCCACAAGGAAGAAGCTGTTTTTCAAGTAAGCAGCTCCAAGGTTGTTTAGGGCCGAAGGGCATAGTCAAAGCCAGCATTTGAACCTCCGTGCAGAGAAACCAATGACTGGCCAGTGCTGATAATCTAGATGTGTGCAAAGACAACCAGGCTAATGCGGTTTTCTCCAGCCTGTTTCCAAATAATGTAAAATGCAGCCCAGCTGTAATGCTCTGTATAAATCGGGATAAATGTTATAGATACACTTGTGACTGCAGTTGCTTAGAGTGGAGATGCAGATGTAGGAACTATATTATGAATGTTGAACATGAAGCAAACAGGATGTTTTGTCCTCTGTTATTGCATCTTTGGTAGTAGTAACTTTTTGCTGCATGCTTTCTTTTGTGAGAAACCAATTTGATCTAGGTCTTTGGTCAAGGAATGCAAAAACTGATCATGTAGTCTCTATATCATGAAGGAACTGACTTTAAAGAGTGATACAAGCACAAAATTATTCTCACACTGATTTGGGAGCAAGGATACAGTCGAGATGTTCTGAACAATTAATCCATCACAATGTAATGGGAATAGAAGCTTAGAGGAACTAAACCGCACATTGTTTAAAAGCAGCAAGAGTCTAAGCTAAATTCACAAAGGTGGTAAAGGTCCAAGCTCCCTGCTGCGTATAGGTTATCAGAGCATGTGGTAATTTAATATTGATACTGAGCCTTTCAGCTTGACGTTCATAAAATACTTTAAAACTATATACATGTGCTACCTCATGCAGTCACGACTGAGAGAAGACAGTAGCAGGACACTGAGCCTCTGAACAACAGTGGGTGTGATGAAATATTAGCATATGGTGCTGGTGCAACTCTTGCTTTTGAAACCTTATTTTCTAAAGTGTCTCCGTTTTTGTGAGGTTCTTCTAATCACCTGTTGCAACCTGCTTACGTTTCAAGTTTGGCTCTGAATGGTTTCAGCTTTTGCAGCATTTTGCCTTGCATCAGATAAAGGTGGATTCCTGTAACAACAGGAATCACATTCCAGCTCTGTACAGGGGTTTGTGATGTCATTGGCCGCTTTATAGGAAGCGTAATCTTGGGGGTTGGCTCTAGTAAGTAAACACGGGGAGCAATGTCTTTCAAAAGGGTTTGTAATTTAAATCCAGCCATGGATGGTTCTAGATCTTTGGGCTCTAAACAGTTGTTTAAATAACTTTATCAGTTTGGCATTCCTCTTTTACCCTGTTTTTGGACCTGCTTCTCCTTATTTGTGCTGATGTAATTCCATTGATTTTGGTGGGGATTACATTTCCTTGACATGAAATCAAGTCAAAGAGGAATAAAGCTCGGTTGTATTTGAATAAGAGGCTGCACTGGTTGTTGCTTGGGCTTCAGTTTGGAGGCTTTCTTCTAGAAGATCACCTTTTGCTTTTTGAGAGGGTAACTCTGTAAAAAACCACTTAATGCCCAAATGGCCTTGTTTTACCTGTTTTCTATTTCAAGACCAACTAAACCACTTTTCTACATAGCCTGGCTCCAGTTCACTTACTGATTATCAAGCAGTGTCCCAGAAATTTGTTTTCCCCAGTTTAACAACACTGAGAACACATTTGACTGTTAAGTGTGGGATCACAAAAATGAGACAGCTTGGAGCGGAAGAGAAGAGGAATTTGGATGACTCCTTATGTGACCCTGGGCAAGTTGCTTAATCTTTTGTTTTTGTACAATCAAGAGTAAACACAGGGTTAAGACCCTGCATAAGACCCATCATAAGGAGCTTGGGAAGAACAATTCCAAATGTCATAGAGTTCAGTGGATGGGAGAGGCTGAGTAGTGAAACCAAAAATTCTCTTGATATTAAAAATAATATTTTTTGTTTGGACAGCCCTGGAGGCTTAGATCTTATCTATTCAAAACAGGTAGAGTGCAGGCAGTGCCAGCTTGCATACATTGCTTCTTGTCAAAGTCAGTCTTATCTAGTGAAACTGTTTCCTCTGTGGTGTGTAGCTTACCCTTTTCTTTTTGTGCTTGGTTGTCAGCAAGGACACAAAGTTGTGATTTTGATCTCAGTCTGGTTCTTAGCGGATAGGTGTCTAAATTTCCTGTAAGTGATTGTTAATAAATCCCGAGATCACACCTTCCAGTGAGTACACCTCCGAACTGGATTCATTCTTTTGAGCAACAGTTAAAAGGCGCTATACCAATACCCTATGCCATCCAGTCGTTTCCAGCAACATTTTGTGTTTTTCTCTTGCCGGTCTTCTTACTGAAGTCTTTGTATTGGTTGCACAGTAGGAGAGCTTGCTGTACTTGAAAGTCCTGTGTGAAGTGCAAATGATAATCTCTCTATCTTGTTTTATTCCTGATAAACAGCAGTTTTGTCCCAAGCTTGCTGCTGTGGAATAGTGCAGAGTTTCGACACCATTAATGTACAAGCTTTCATTTTAAAGTGAGTTCTCTTTTCCTAGTGTTGCATAAAATTTCAGTTACTTGACCAGTGAGTGATAACTGGTCCAAATTTTGCTCCTGTTACAAATGCAGCAAGACAGTAAAAACTTTGATGGCTCACAGGTTTTTTAATACACTGAGGTTTATGTTGAAACATGCGTCACTACAACATATATATTGACTCTAAAATAGTAGAACCGTCCCTCTTGCCTTGAACCATACACAAACAGCAGTGAGTAAAGGGAAGAGGTGGATGTGCCATGTTTCCAGTGGGTAGAAGCCCTGTCTTGCACATGAAAATGAACACAATTTGTAAGCACAACTCTATGCTATTTAGAAGTGGCATATTATACCATGTTTTTGCTGTAACTCTTCTAGGTACACATTTTGGATTTTTATGTAAAACCAAGCACAGGCTTTTAACATGTTTAGCATGATGAGTAAGGAGTGCAAAGCAAAACCTTTTTAGAGATTATCATTGTAGAAAAGCAGCAGAACAGTCTATGAAAGGTGTATCTTCTGCACAAATGCTATATATTCAGTTACAACAAAAGAATATTTAGTGTAAACCACGGCGCTGAGACTGATACCAATGCATGTAACAGTGCATTTCTTTCTTGGAAGCCTATTTCAGAGCTCAATTCCTTTTACAGAAAGAAAGTTTTCCCTAATATTTAACCTATATCTCACCTGCTGCATATTAAACCTATTGCTTCTTGTCCTGCCTTCAGTGGACATGGAGAACAAATGATCACTTCCCTTTTATAACAACTCTTAACTTATGTGAAGTCTGTCATCAGGACTCTCATTGATCTTCTTTTCTCAAGACTTTTTTTAACCTGTCATTACAGGTCAGGTTTTTAAAACCTTTTTCATTTTTGTTGCTCTCCTTGGGACACTCTCTCTTCAGTTTCTCCATATCATTCCTAAAGTGTGATGCCGAAAATGGAACACAACTCCAGTTGAGGCCTCACCAGTGCTGAGTAGAATGGGACAGTTACTTCCTGTGTCTTAAGTATAACATTCCTATTAATACACCACAGAATGGTATTAGCTTTTTTGACAGCTGCATGACATTGTTGACTCATATTCTCTTTGCGATCCATTATAATCTTCAGATCTGTTTCATCAAGTCTGGTCAGTTATTTTGTAGCTGTGCATTGTATTTCTTCCTTCCTAAGTGAAATACTTTGCACTTGTCTTTATTGAATTTCATCTTGTTGATTTCAAACCAGATCTCTAATTTTGTCACTACATTTTAATTCTAATCCTGTCATGTTTATGTAGTATTGAGGGACGGTGTGTATTTCCGTGGAAGGGGGATGAGCACAACCCTCTAGGAACAAAGAATTATGTGTTGGGCTGCAAATTCACTCACTTTGTAGTGTCTCGAGAGAGCTACTATCACCTTGAGAGAGACTCGTATACGCTGGTTCAAATTGGAATCTCTTGGGACCAAAGGACAATGGATTTTTGGTTAAATAGCCTGAGCTGCTTTATGGTCATCTTTCTGATCTAGCAAGCAGACAGGATCTCTGGTCCAAGAGGGGCCCCAATATTTAGGTAAGGTTGGCAAGGTCTTTGGCCACCTGAGGCCTTATAAAACTTGAAGGCTGGTTCTGAGCTGAAGCAGCAGTGAAATTATGACCACAGGCAAAAACTCTTGTGTAGAATTGAAGGGCTAATCACCAGCCAGGACCGTTGGTGGAGTTGGGGAGTGGTCTCTAGTAAGCTTATTATCATGCTTATAGGTTCGCTGATTGTTTTTCTTTGTAATACTTTTACCATAAAAATAAAAGGCTTGCTTACAAATAACTGTGATAAAGTATAACTGTATACCATATCTGAGGGGAGAAGCAAAGCAGGCTTGCTTTTAGGTACTCCATCTTTTCCTGGGAATATTACTGTATAGTCAGGGAACTGTGCAATCTGGAAATATCCTGCTCACAGTAGAGAGGGAGACTTTTACGTGGCCGCCCCAGAGAGTTGTTTGCCAAGGAGCTGGGGCTGGGCTAGGGTAGGTGCCTTTGCTGGGCCTTTCGGAGGAAACATAAGTGCAGTAGCCCTGAACTATGATGCTGTCTGTGCTACCACTTCATTGCTGCTTCTCCTGGTATTGAATTATGGTCAGGGCATTCTTGAAATAGCTCTGCTGTGGACTAAGGAGGCAGCTTGTTATCCTGGCTTCATTCACAGGGCCAAAGGTACCTAAACTGGTTCTTAATCTTGACTTTTCAAGTTACCATTTGGGGTTACTTTTTGATGTCTCAGGGACAGCTGCCCACCTCTGGCTTATGTTAGCCTGCTACTTATTTGTTTTCCTCCTCTAGGTTAGATTGAAAAGTTTAAAAAAACAAAACAAAACATGGCCTTTTTTTTCCCCTTTAAAGTCAATATTTCTAGCTGTCTCATTTCTCCCTCTATTTTATTACACCTCCCTAACACCAAAAATAAGAGCAACTGGACGGTGGGGTGACTTTATTTGTTTGACAACAGTGTCAATGAGTCAGGTAAGCAAACTAGTAGCTGTAAGCAATTGATAACTGGTGGGGCCACATCTGCTGTAACACCTTGTAAGTGAACCAAATCTGAGCAGAACACAGGAAAAGGGGAAGGAAACATTAGCCAACAGAGTGGTTTCTACAGCAATGTAGCAACAATCAAGTGTAGCAGTGGCAAATAATTCTAGACTTAAAAGTGAAGGACGGTAAATAAGAACTGTTGCTGTGGGTGTGTTCCTCCTACAGGCTGCGCGGAGGCTCTGAGCAATGGTTATAAACAAGGGGCGGTGCTGAAACTGATACCAAAGCCTATAACAGGAAAAAGAAGGGAAGTTATGAGGAAGTGAAGAGAGGGAGAGGCTCAAGTTCCTGTGTAGGTTGCCTGTGCAGTCAGTCCACATCAGTAAGCTTCTGGGCCTGGGTCCACAAACTTGGGGATTGCAGGCCTTGGCCAGGGCTTCAGAAAGAAAGGTGTTGAGGTTGCAACTTGGGCTCTGAAGCATAGGGGTGGGAGTAGGCTTCACAGCTCGAGTTCCAGCCTGAGTGGCAGTTTAAAAGTGCCATGTAACCAGTGGTTTTCAAACCATGGGTCAGGACCAGTATTGGGTCACAGACGCTCGGGTACTGGGTCACAGCAGCCCCTGCTGCCACCACCAAAATTAGAAGCCCTGCCTTGAAGAAATAATAAGTGGGCTATAGAATGACACTGAATGAACCGAACCATTCCACTGTGGAAGTCCCTGTTCTGAATGAAGAGCAGGAAGATAGCGTTTTATCGGGAGTTGTGTGGTTTTCTTTCTTGAGGAAAAAATTAAAGGGGTCTGAAATACAGCTGCAGTCAAGTTATTAACAAGTTAAATTGTATGAGAAAAACAGAAGTATCCTAGGACATGACCATCCTGTAATGATTTTTGTTAATCTGTGTGGAAGTGCCAGAATTCGTTTCCTTCAGAAAACTACTGCTCTTGTAGGTGAAGTGGGATCTTTACTAACTGCAAAGAGTCAGGACTTTGTGTTCTGTCTTGCATGTATGTTGTTGTTAAATGACATTGTAATGTAATAACTTAGTACATGGTTGATTAATCATTGACTCTTTAAGCCTTCAGAATCATGAAAGCTGCATAAAGTATTAAGTATCTGATTTTTCCCCCCCTTTTGGCTAAAGTGGAACTGAGCTAAGTGAAAATGTTTTGGATATATAAATGCTAAACATCTGCGACAAATCAAATCCAGCCTAACCATCAAGCCTAGCTGGTAAATTTTGTAGACGTTACCTGTTTGCAGTGCATTTAACTACACTGTGTGTGAGGAAACAGCACTATCTCTTTTCCCACTCTTGCCAAAAACAAAAACCACCAGCTGGCTTTATTTTGGCTTACAGCCACTTGGTGCAAGAGCTGAGCCTGGAAGTGGCTGACACAACTGAACGCCTGCATTGCAAATGACTTTCCAGCTCCCCAGAATGAAAATAGCTACATGGTGCCATGCTACAAAGGTGACATTCAGGTTTGATAGTCACTTTCCCCCTGTGGTTCCATTCAGAAATGGTCCTGGGAAAGTGTGCTGGGAATAAGTTTTGCCCTCTAGAGAGGGCAAGTTTTCCTCTGGCAAACACTTTCTGCCTTTGCTGGTCCTTAACTTCCTTGGCTTCCATCCTCTGTGTGAGATCTGCCTTCACTGCAGCTTCATTTTAAATATCAATATAAGTAAAATAAAATAGTGTTTCCTTTTGGGGGGGGGGGATATAAAGTTGCCATTATATACTGTAATCTTCAAAAGCTTTAAAAATTCTAGCTAGTGGGCAGTCTATATGGTATAAATGTATAGAAAATGGTAGTGTGGATTAACTGTTCTGCCATTCCTTATAGTTGCAGATGATGCTATTCTGCCCATCTTAAACATGTTTTTTTTTAAATTAAACTGATTATGGATTTATATTCAGTGTCTCTTCTCCCCCCTCTCCTAACCTTTGTTAAATGTCAGTGGATATAAACATAAGGATTCCAAGTGCCTAGGTTTTCACTTGTCAAGGATGTGGAAATTGAAGGATATAGGGGTTTTAAGGTTTTTCCTAAAAATAAGCAGTATGAAAGCACTAATATGTTTTTCCCACATCTGCTCAAACAGATCATCTGAAGTGAGTGGTATTTATGAATGAAGATTCTGTTGCACAAGAACATTTAATCTTTAAATCCACCAAAAGGATGCATTAGAGGAAGCCAGGTTGGCAGTTCAGCGATTTTTTACTGAAGGATGAACAGTGAAGAGGAGTTCTTTGATGCTGTTACAGGTGAGTAAAGGACAAAGGACAAAATAAAATCACAGTTTGTTTGGTTGTGGCAAGCCAACGCATAAAATCTGTCATTAGGAAATCAGACACCACTATTACGATCTATGGTGAAAACCTTTTGAAGTGAAGAAAAGGGAATCCTTTCACAGCTAGTTTGAGCTCCAGCTGGGAACTCCTTAATGCTTCCTTACCTGTAGCTTCGAATAAATTCTTTAGCCTCTCTGCTCCCATTTCATCATTTGTAAATGGAGATAATCTCACTAGGCTCGTGGGGCTTAATGTTTATAAAGGACTTTGAAAACGAAAATTGTATAAATGGCAAGTGTTGTTTTTAACTTCAGTGGGGAATGTCCCACACAATATTGCAGTTGGAAGTATTTTCTAGTTAGAAATTCATTCATATAAAAGGATGCTTCCAGTGTAAGGATCCAAAATCTTTGCTGTCTTGCGTTGACCTCAGAAAAGCGGACATGAACCTCTCAACACTTGAGCATTGTGTCAGACAGTACTTTCCTGTGAACTAAAAAGGAACACTGGTTATTTATAGTAGCCTTATATGGTTTTAAAGGTGAACTGAAATGCTTTTCAAAAATAAATTTATATTTAAATGTATTTTTATATTTAAAAAATCTTCTAAAGTTTCCAAGTCATTAACCTCCTACTTCCAGAATTGTTTTTCAAATGTTGAGAAATGGGAGCTATTGGAAGCTGGCTGATGGGTGATTTGATGGGTGTGGAGTCATGCTGTGGATCTGAGACTGCTTCTACCTCTGTCCCCATCATATTTTAATTTAAGAATAAAGATGATGAGAGGGAGGAAAAGATCCAGGCAAAGGAAACTTCAGGTCTTAGGATATGTCTGCACTTCTGTCTCTAGAAAGGTTTCATCCATCAACTTAGTTAATCCATCTCTCTGAGAAATGGTAGCTAGATCAATGAAATAATCTTTCTGTTGCCCTAGCCACATCTACACCAGGAGGTAGGTTGAGCTAACTGCACTGCCCAGGTCATCAAACTTTTCACAGCCCTGAGTAATGTGGCTCGGTCAGTCTAATGTTTACATGTAGTTGAGGCCCCATTTCTAATCCGACTGCCTTCTTACGTGGGCTTGGCATCAGAGTGCTTTTAAGATTGGCCACTCTCGATTCAGGGAGCTGGGGCTGCACTGCTTCTCCTGTTGCAGATTATGCTGTTCCCAGAGCTGAATGCTGCTGAGCCTGCTCTCTCTTACTGGTTACTGTCTTTCCCCTGACTCCGTGTCTTGGAGTAATCTTGCCTGACCTGAGACTTCTGGCATAGTTGGGCTGCGGAGACATGGTCTGTGTACAATTTCTGTGGCAGGTTTTCCTGCTTCACCTTTCCCACCCAGTTTTATCTAATCAGTAGCAGAAACTTGCTGTCCTCCCACATCTAGGCATGTGGTCTGTAGTCTGCTGTCCCAAGGGGAACCTTCCAGCTTGCTGGGCTGCCTGTCCAGACCCTGTAGGGTAGTGGTTTTCAAACACAGGGTAGGGACCCAGTCCTGCGTCACAGCTCTTCCTCCCGCCGCCAAAAGACTGGAATGCATTGCTCTAAGGTGTAATCATTGGGTCAAGGGCATAAACAGGGCCTGTCCTTCCATAGAAGCAACCTAGGTGGTTGCCTAGGGCACCAACGGTAATGGGGTGCTGAGGGCTGGGCTGGGGCCAGCAAGCCTATCCCGCCCTGCTCTGCTCCCTACCTGCAGCCGGACCCCTGCCAGTGGCCTGGGGGGGGGTGGCTTGGGGGGCAAAATCACTGTTGGCCTAGGGCACCAAAAAACCTTGGGTCCGCCCTGGGCATAAATGATTTTTTTCAGTTGGGTTCTGAAAAAAAAAAAAATGTGAAAGCCAGTGCTGTAGGGCATTGGAGTGAATATCAGAGCTTCTATTTAGACTCACCAGATGATGTGGGGTGTCTCACCAGTGTTTGGAAAAGTCCTGTAGGTCTTTGTGCAACTGTCTACCCCACCTCTGTGGGTTTGCTTTTCTTTTTGCTTCACCTAGGTCTGCAGATTATGCACCTGACACACATTCCCGTTGTTGGTTCTCTTCAGGTTTTGGTAGGTACTGATTCTAGCCATCTTATCAAGGTTCTTGCTTGGTCCACATCCGCCTGATTTAGATCTATATTCCAAAGAGTATGTGGTCAGACTTTGGTCGTTGATCCTCCTGTGGTGTTTCCAGAGAGAGATGAGTTTGGAGTAATCGCTTCTGGGTTCTGTAGGACCTGAGGCTTCATAGCTTGAATGGACACTCTCGGCAGACCCATCAATCTGCTTTTTCCATGAATATGCTCCTTTTCCCCACTGATCTTGCCACCGAACGGTCAGATGTGACCACTGAGGATCCCCATCAAGTAAACCGTTTTGCTGCCTGAGAGGACCAGGGTACACCTGAGTTTCTCAATAGGCCAAGTTGTGTTCTCCTTCTCCTCAGATGAGGAATTAACTCCCAACTCACAAGAAGCAAATGTCTCTGTGCAATGATGACTCAGTGACATCCTGCTTGCACTTGCTCCTGATTCTTTCACCTGTGGACACTTGTTTTGTATCAGGATGGATGCCAGACAGCTAGAGTTGGGAATCTGTTTCTCTGTCCAGGCTTTTTTTCAGTGGGAAAGAGACACTTTACTGGGGACCTTTGTGGTAGAACTGTGTGTTGCTCACTTGTCCTTGCATATTCTTAGAATTCCTCTTCATGGCACCTATGTCCTGATTCATTCTAAGTGGATGATCGTTCCACCTGTGAAGAAACAGAAGGGAACTCAGAACTTGTTTCTTAGGTGCAAATCCTCTGTCTTGTGTTTCAGGGTGGTGAATAGTTCCCTTGCATTCGGGGATGACTTTAGGGAACTTGCATTCACACCAGAAGGGGCCAAATGAGCTAGTTAGTGCACAACACACTAATACACTTAGAGTTTGCATTCCTGCTAGTGCAGACTAACACAGCATGTAGACAAGTCTTGAAGTTCTTCAGGAAGATTATGCAGAACAGGGAACAGGTTACTTGACCACTCACTTTGTGCTGAGGTTACTGCTTCACCCTGTCAACATTCTCATGGGCTCATTAAGGATTTCTGTGCCATCTGTATCTGCTGTGGTTGGACTCTGTTCACTTCATCAGTCCTGCCGGACTGCAGGCAAATAGATCAGATATGTTGAGTGGAGGAATTACCATAGAAAGAGGAGAGTGTATGGCTAGTTGTCATAATGATTCCATCTTTTCCCAGGAGGATGATTTTATTGCTGGGCTCTTTTACTCCAGAGGTGAATCATGAACTCTTCTTCAGCTGTTCTGCAAGCACTGACCACTTGTCCTGGCATGTGCCTGAGCAGGTCACTCTTCCTGCTAATCGTTGTTCGGTTTAGGTGATGTCTCTCATGGGGAGGAGGGACTGAAGCATCAGCTGTTGAGCTGCTGGTTAGTTCGTGTTTGCTTGGTTATTTTATCATCTGGATGTGACTATAACAGCATGTTCTGCCTCTGATTGTGGGACCCTTCAAACTGTCTTGTGAAAGGTAAGGTCGGTCTCCTCTTGGAAGAGGCTTGATACAACTGCAGTCTTTAAAAACTGGTTTATTTTCAAAGGATGGGAGGTGCTGACCTCTGACAAACTACAGTCACCATCAATTCTGTTTGTCATGGTTGACCTCTTCTGCATTTGAGTTGTCTTCCACCTGCCCATTCTAGGTCTGAAGGCTCTGATAGGTTACATCATGAATTTTGTTTTCTTCCTGTTTAGTGACTAGTAACTGGAGTTTAAGCTTGGGAAACTGATGACTGCATATAAAAGGGCGGTCTTATGCAGTATAAACTTTCTGACTCATGGATTACTTTACCTCCTTGCTTCCTTGTAGGTAGAGCTATAACGTAGTCTGAATGAACTGATTTTCCTTTGCAGGATGGGGCAGAAGAAAACTGTGAAAACCAGAATTACTGGTAAGTCATTTTCCTTTAAACTCCTGAAAATTAATTAATTTATGATCAGGTCTAAATATATGTTCGAATGATTTGGATCTACACTTTTTTAAAAAGCATTTTGGTTCACCTTTAAAGTGTATGGTTTAGGATCTGTATCAGAGAATTACGGTTAATAATTTGTCACTGCTGTCTTCAACAGTTTTTTTTCACCTCCAGAATCCCAAATCCTGGTTTATACTTCATGCCTTTTTACTATAGTGTGACTATCCTGTAGCTAACATTATTTGGTGAATGTGTCTATGTTATGGAGACATTAGTTAGTGACATCCAAGGAAGAGTGGTTTCCTAGAAGACTGTATTCTTTCAAAAAGTCCCACTCTAATAGCATTCATCATTCCTTTCTTAGTAATGTTCAGGATCTAGTTAAAAAGGCTTCCTCCTTTAACTTTTTCAAGCATTCCCAGAGGTTCTTCCATTTGTTTTTTAAAATTCAAAATTACATGAGGAGACAAAATTTGATCAACAAACAATTGCAAAACTTTCTTAATTGACTTACAGTAGATAATCTTGGCATTTTGTGAGAGCTGGTTTAGTGTGTGCACGTGGAGGTGTTGCTGTATTTAATGATTACTTGCCCATGTTTTAGACCATAGATAAAATAAAGTGAAAATAAACTCTGATGGAGCAGATTTACCTATTTCTAATGTATTGTAAAATAAGTTCCACTAGACTTGGAGTTGAAGGTGTTTTGTGTTTTATTTGTTTGTTTGTTTTGTTTTGCCTATCCTCGAAATTTGAATGCATTTGTTTTGGTATCATCATAGTCTTTTGATGATAACAGGATGAAATTATATTTTGTTCTGTATGTAATCACCCTTTCCGTCTGAACTGAATGCATGTTGATGTGTGAGAACCACATGAGTGACTCACTTATGGAGGTGAAACAGAGTGATTGGTACACGGACACTGGACATTCTGCAGTTATTCTGAAATAATTATTCCTTCAAAGAAATGGCATGTTCTAGGTACAATCAAAGAGTTGTAATTCTACAGTGAGATGTTTGTCTGATAATCATATTCCTGTAGACTGAATCGACCTCTTATGGAACTTCCCAGTTCGTGGTTTTTTTTTTTTTTTTTAAGGCATGTGTGTAACTCATTGGAAATAGCTGGTAACAGTGAGTGTATTCCATGAAATTTAACTACACTTTTATTATAAATGATGAATGTGCCTTTACTGCAGGCTGGCTAATCATTGGCATGTGTTGAGGCAGGTGTTTCAAAGTAGTGTTTATTTTAATCACATGTATATGCACACCTATTATTGTTCCAAGTTAAGTCCCAGTGGGATGTATTCGTCATTACATAATTACATACTTGGGAGATAGGGGTGCTGCAGAAGGGATTGAGTGACCTCATCTTTTGTGCCTTCTACTAATTATAAAATAGAATCACACCACCAGTACTTCCCTCTGCTTCTGAGACTGCTTAGTGTTGTGAAGGTGGAAATGTCATTTTTTGTTTCAGAATTATATTGCTTTCTGCAAGGAATTGTACTAATAGAATGAAAGCATTAAATGGGACCTAAAAATATAA
Source organism: Podocnemis expansa (assembly GCA_007922195.1). NCBI lineage: Eukaryota > Metazoa > Chordata > Testudines > Podocnemididae > Podocnemis > Podocnemis expansa. Next base: position 4,574,080 of record ML682026.1, on the reverse strand, counting down.
CTACTTTCATAATGTTAAAATAATAGAGCTCCCATATTTTATTAGTATTAAAACCTTAAAGGTTGGACTAAGTTCAGATCAAATTACCCTTGTCATAACTTGACTCTTATTACAAAGATCTGCAAAGTCAGTGGGACTCTTCCATACAAGCAAAGCGATAGCTTAACAGCGTCACATTGGATCCATAGTTAATGGTTTTTTTTCATTTGTTTTAAAAAATCCTGCGGGTGAAGTTGTTAAGAGAAGGCTACCTGAAAGAGGGAGGGGGAACATGAGAGAGGGTAGGAATGAATAGCCATTTGGCATAGCAGAGAGAGAAAGTGAAGAGGGAAGACTACAGAAAGTACTCTGGCATTGTTCGTGTCCAACAGTGCCTGTTTAAACTGTGTCAGCAGCTGCTCCTGCCAGCTTCTGTCTCTGAATGACTCCTTCATGCAGTTTTTTTCTTTACCCTAGACTGGATGGCGGGTGGAAGGAGACAGCGTACTGCATGAGTTTCTGGTTTTCATGATTTGCTTTCATCCGCAGTGAGCTCTTGTTCTGGTTGTCCTAACTGTGGCAGGACACTTGCTCAGTTAAGAATATTCTTCTATTCAGTGGAAAAGATGGATGTTTTTATCCTGAAAGCATTCAGGATACATGAGAGGTTCTAGTAATATTGATGCCCTAAAAATCAACTACAGATTTTCCCTGTCCCCTTTATTAGAGCAGCTATTTCTCTCAATCTCACAATTTGTCAAGTCAAAAAATCTTTAGAAAGACCCTTTATAATTTATGCCTAGTTTGTTGCAGCTCCTCAAGCACTCTTTCAAAATTATACTATGCTACAGCATCCTGTGTACCCTTAAATATTGCTGTGAATTGTGGTAGTGGAGTCACTTGTGCAGTATGAGACATCTTGGGCCAGATCCCAAGCTACAGGGGAAGATATGCCCCCTAACAGGAGATGTGGATGGCATCAGAGAGGTCACAGACTTAATCACAGAGAGTGTGCTTGGAAAGGGAATGCCTTTTGGGGAATCTGGTCCATTTTCCTTTCAGGATGGTGTGATGTCTTTTGGAGTGCCTAAAGCGGGGTCTGTATACCCCTACCTCTAGCGAGAGAGAGAGAGTGAGTGAGAGAGGCTTGCTTGGGCATGTCTGTGTGTCATCTCTCTGACACTATCAGCCTATCAACCATCCATACTATCTTCTCTGAGTTATTCTAGGCCTGACTTTGCCTGGCAGGTTAACAGTAGGTGTACTTCAGACAATAAACACTCACAGGAACACCAGGTCAGCTGTCCCTAAGGAGACCATATACACACCAGCTTGTATGATTCAATTCAAGTTTGCTACATTGTTTAGCAGCAGAGCACTCAGAGATATTTGTAGTGAAAGCAAGAATAAGATTATTAACAAAGAAAGGTGATTCAAAGATTTAGGCAAATTTTGAGTAAGGATTGTGGAAACTGGAAGTGTTGTGTGTAAAACAAAATCAATACACATGTTCTCAAGACTAAACTTAAGAAGTAACATACTGTCTGAAGCAGGTTTTATCTCACCCGGTGCCTTGTGGAGCATTTCCAGTCCAAGCCAGTTGTAATTTGTGCCTTGTGCAAGCTGGTTTCATGAATGTAAATGTGCTATCTCTTTACTCTCTGAGTGTAGGATAATAGGGTGCTTTTCTTGTTTCATGCCATATGACTTGATTAAAAAAAATTGTGTATTATTCATTTCAGCATTTTTCTTCATCTCATTCCATTTTATAAAGAAACTGTACACAGTATACTTAAAAATCAGTTACCTATGTAGTATTTCACTGTGGCTTAGCGTCCTTCTGTCTGTCTTTCATAAAATAGAATCCTAGAACTGTAGGACTGGAAGAGACCCCAAGAGGTCTTTTAGTTCAGCCTTCTGCACTTAAGGCAGCACATGTAAAATCATGTAGCTGAACAAAATTATTATAATGACACTTCAATTGTAGCTCTGAAGTAGGGAAGATTGTATACTTAATTGGATTAGAAGATACTGAGCTATTCAGAATATTACAAATTGATGCTACATGTGAAAAAAATGGTTGAGGGTACTTGATTGTAAAGCAGTGGTTCCCTACTTTTTTAGCCTGAGGGCCACAGCTATAATTTTTACAATCCTGAAGGGTCACCAGTCTACTGTAAGCAGCCTATCCCCCCACTACAGTTGAACAGAAAGAGTTTCGAAGCATCTGACGAAGTGGGATTTTCTCCCTCGAAAGCTCATGCGAAAAATAAATCTGTTAGTCTTTAAGTGTCACATGACTCCTTGTTGTTGTTTTTTTGCTGGACTAGACTAACATGGCTGTCTCTTTGGAAATTGTCTCTCCCCTCACTGATCTCCCAGCCCCTGGCTGCACAAGGAAACTGCTCTCTTCTGCAGCTTTGTAGCACTCCACCTGGGTCCCTAGGCAGTGACTCCCATCTGCAGCCAGGGGAAAGGGAGATCCATGCTCCTCTCTCTGACTCCAGCTGGGACTCCAGCACCTACGGACCCAGGCGTAGCTCTTTGCCTTGCTCCCCTCTTCAGACAGGGGGCGGGGAGTGCCAACATACCATCCCCTTGGCTGCAGGAAGAAGCCTGCATCAGTCTTCTAGCCCCACAGCAATGTGCTCTGCTCGGGTCTTTAGCAAGTGATGGCACCCTTCTGCAGCCAGCAGGATGAGGGCAGTGCCAGTGCCAGTGGGTCACTCTCACAGCCTCTGCAAGCCAGGGTTGGGAACCACTGTTCTAACGTGATAATTGGCTCTGTATACTCTTGGAAACTAGGTCCTAGAACAAAGGTTCTGGACCTGATGATATTTCCTAGTAAAATGTCTTGTGTGTATGTGTGTAGGTTTTTTAAGACAGCCTGTGTGTGTATAAAATGTATATATAGCATATATTGCTGACAGTTGTGCGATATAAGCGGGTGTTGTATATAGAGTCTTAAAGTTACTGACTTGTCTTTGTTTTATACAGGCTTTGATTCTGACAATTCTTCAGGAGAATTTTCAGAAACAAATCATAAAGTGGCAGAAATGTTTGATCTGGATCCACCCCAAAGCAATAGGACTGGAAAACATAATGGAGAGAGGAAGCTTCAAGAGAACGGAATTAAGAAACACAGGTAGGTGTTTTAGAATGCATGCTAAAAGATAAAAAATGTATCCCATAGATGACGTTACAATTTTAAGGTAACTGTACCTGTATTTCTCTCTGTTTGGTTGCTCAAAGGTTCCCAGCTATAACCTTGCTTGAGTGCAGACCTCTTTCTCACTCCCTCCTGACTGCACAATTTCACTGCCTATTCCCAGCAAGCCAGACTGCCCAACCTGTCAATGCTTATGCATTGCTTTCTGTCCAATGACTGTAATTAATGTATTGCCTGTGGTTACAAGCTACTGTGCAGCTCATAGACTCTAAGGTCAGAAGGGACCAGTATGGTCTTGTAAACTGATCTCCTGCATAATGCAGGCCTCAAACCCTCACCCACTCACTCCAGGAATAAGCCTCTAACCTATGACTGAGTTTTTAAAGTGCTCAAACCATGGTTTAAGGACTTTAAGATAGAGAGGATTCACCAGCAGGTGAGCGTTGCCCCATGCTACCGAGGAAGGTGAAAAACCACCAGAGCCCTTGCCAGTCTGCCATGGGGAAAATTCCTTCCCAACCCCAAATATGGCGATCGGTTAAACCCTGAGCATGTGGGCACAACTCACCAGTCAGTCGCCCAAGAAAGCTCCTTTCTAAGCAGGCACCTTTGTATGAGAAAACATTAAAACAGTAAAAGTACCCATAGGCACTCTAAAAAGCTTTCCAGAAGTCACCCACAGTTCTGTCTGAAATCCAGAATAAAAACTTAGTCTGGGCAGGTCAGCTGCTTCTTTCTACAGCTTCAGTCTTTGATTGTGACCTCCTGTAATAAGTAATCACCAGACAATGGCCCTTTCTCTTAGGTCATAGCTTCATTTTGCAATACCAGAGTTAGGGATTTGGCTTTTCTTCTCCCCAGGGATTTCTCAAGAAATCCACTTAACACTTATTGTCCCGAAAGTCAATACTTGTGTGGCATATCTTCAGTATAGACTTTTGATGTTCCAGGTTGTACATCTGTGCCAAATTCCCCGTAGGGAAGTTGCATACAATCCTGGCCCACAATATATATATATAAATTTAATACAGTAAGTTCTTTCACAGATATTGCAGGACTTTGCCCTGTCTCTTATAGATACTAATCATGGTTTCTCCTTTTATTGAGAGCTCAGCTAGAGAATCTGTCACTTTCTTTCATCCCTGCCAACTCTTGGCACATTTGGGTTTCTCCCTTTCTGTGCAGCTGAACTCGGTCTTTTACAACACTCCTCAGTGGAGGAGGACACCTTGGGCCATGTCTGTAGATTAAGACTGAGTGGAATGTTAGTCATTTAGCTATCAGAACTATGTTTAGAAGTGCTGATAGGTACCTTTGAGTGGGTTGCCTGAAAGTACCCAATAAATCAATCTTGAGACGTAATAAAACAAAAGAAACTGCTTGTATATCAGTTCTTGGCAGAGGGATGGCTGGAGGATGTATGTTCTCTTTTGTCTAGCATAGTCAGGTACACCTAGAGAACATGCTACAGTCCGATATTATTGTGCTTTCACAGATTCTCTTCTAATGGGGAGTTGGCTGTGATCATGAGGTGTCTCTAACAGTGGTGCTTCATTGGATTTGTGTTGGTGGGAGTGGGGCATCCTCTATGGACTTCCTGTGGATTTCTGGGGGTGATGTGGGAGGCCTGCAGGATGACATAAAGGACCTGGGGATCTTCATGAAACCTTCCTTTGAGATCTCCTGCAGGTCTTTTCATGGAAGGGGTAGGGTATGAGCTGGCCTAGTGAAAGGTGGAATCCAATTTACTCTCTTAATCCAGACATAGTCTCCTGGTATTTGTATCATATCTGTCCCAAATTGGTCACTATATGATCTTCGGTAAGTCACTGCACTTCCCTGCCTCCCTTACTCCTGCTGCAAAGTGATGCTGACCTTCCTTTGGAAGGAGCTTTGAGATCTATAGATGAAAAATTTGCTGTACAGGGGCTTTGTTAATTATTCCTGTGGCTTTTTCCAGAACATCATTACCTGCGCCAATGTTTTCTAGAAGTGATTTCAGTGTGTGGAGTATATTAAAAAAATGCATTGGACTGGTAAGTCATTCTCTTGTAGTTAGAGGAGACTCAGCTCTGATTCTGTAGTGCTCTTAGCAAAATATTTATCACAATGAGAGGAAAATTGTTTCTAAGTACAAAAATGGAAAGTGAAAGGCACCCAAATATTGGAGTGTTCTGCTGGTGCTGAAAAACCTGAAAGTGTTGATCTGCGAAAGTGAAATTAATTAGTTATATTGCTCAAACTCAGAAATACCAAAAGTAAGCAGCATAAATAACAAATTTTACAATTCTCTGTTCTCTGTAAAGTAAGATGATATTAATAACTTATGTAACAACTCTTTTTAACACTGACTCTTAATCTTAAACTGAGGATTGACAAACACACTGTTTCTGAATAGTATAGTATTTGGCATTTTGTTCATGCTGTTCATATTGACATGAATAGATTCATTAAGGAAATATTTTTTTTGCTATTTGACCAACTGGTTGCATATGTTTAATTGGTAATTTCTTAACCATTTTATAAGTAATAGAAGAATGCCTTAAAAGACTTCTTCCAACTTATATACTTCAATTTGTATTTTCCAAATGTGGGTTGAAGAATATAAAATTATGTAGTTCTACTTGTCATTACAGTGTTTGACAAAATGTAATAATTTAGGGCTTTGTAGTGGCTTTCACATAGCTTAAAGGGATGTGACATACCCAGAAATTTTACTTTCAATTGAATGGTGGAATAAGATAATTTGGAATCCATTTCTATGCCTTGTAGCTCTATTGAGAGAGTTCAGGATGTAAGCTCAGTTCAGTGGTGTAATCTGAATTGTGTCACCTGATTGGTTCTTGACACCAAGAATTAGAAAACTCTCCTTAGCAGTAGATGCCAATGTAAAGGACAGTTGGTTTCCAGTCTTAATTGCAATCAATAACATTTTCTTTAATCCTTTCAAAAATTTGCAGTCACTCATTACAGTGCTTGCCTCTTAATGGGGACACAAGGAAGGGGATCCTTGTCTTTTTAGTGCACCTTTTTAAAAAATGACCTGTGTTTGCTTGGATACCCAAGAGATTGTGGCCACAAAAAGTGCTTGGGACTTGATACAGCAACTTGTTTGAAACTCAGGTTCTGTTCATACCAACAGTTAGAACTGGATGAAACTATTTTTGGCAAATACTAAATTATCTTAACAATACATTTTTAATGGCACTGACACTTTTTTGGAATTTGGCTCAAGTTTGGTGAATATTTCCAATCAAAACATCCCTGAAAACAAAATTTTAAAAAGTTAGAACTTAATGAATCATCTGTGGGAAGGAAAGTTTAACCTTTTCTGAGTTATTGGGCTTTGAGTTATAGTTGCCATTTTTGGGGGAGGGATAGACTGTGCTACGTAAGGCTTCATTTCAAGTCCTTTGTCAACACTTCTTATTAGGCTTTTGCTATGCTTCTATTTCCTTCAAGCTGTGGTAGTTAGAAACAAGGATCAGGGGTCTAAGATGGGCCTATCGCCCCCAGAGAGTGTCTTGGAAATGTTTTCTGGTATGTTGGTAACCCATCAAAGGGAATGACTTCTTCTTTTAACATATAGGAGCTGTCTAAAATTACAATGCCTATTGTCTTCAATGAGCCACTGAGCTTCCTCCAGCGGATAACAGAATACATGGAACACACATACCTCATTACTAAAGCTAGCAGTCAGGTGAACCCCCTGGAAAGAATGCAGGCAAGTGACACTTCCCATCTTCTCTTTGGCTGCAGAAAGGATTTCTGCTGTCCCCCTCAAAGTCTCTCATTAGGATGACACCCCATCTAAGGAGAAGTGGGTATGACAATCTGTGGAGCTGGTCATAGGAAACCTAAGAAGTGCTATACAGGGTCAGAGTTGGCGTCTATCTTGTCCAGTCCTATGTCTCTGACAGTGGCCAGTACCAGATGCAATCGAGGACTACAAAAATATCCCTACAGTGGGTAGATGCGTCACCTTGAGATGGTTGAGGGGTCACCGAAGTGGGAGGAAGAAACGGAGAGTACAGTCACTAACCGGACATGCCCAGGCCCATCAGTTTTTCTTTTTAAATCTCTGTTTTTAAAACACAAACCTCCACTATTTTTGTTGAAGATCAAATTATTATTTTGAACTGCCTTAAACTAATGTTTTGCTAACTGGGGCATTTTGAGAGTCTAAAAAAGTGGTGTGGCGGAGCTAGACTTTATTTCCCATTCTTTCCTCCCACTCTGAGCCCTGCATACCATGGTGATGAGCAGAATAAATGTCTTGCTAGTCACATGCTGAAAGACTTGTTGATGGTGGGCCTTAACTAGTGTACATCAGGGTTTCAGTGTTACTCTGGAACTTCATGTCTACTTAGGTGAAATGTAGAGATTGAAAACCATATGGTAAGCTGTGTATGATAAATACATACAATGCAGGGCCAATCTGTGGTTCTGCAGTGGTCCTTTGTAACTTGCAGCAGGATGTATGAAATATAACAAAATAAAAACTTTTGTGCCACTTTGCAAGGGATACTGGCGCAAGTGACCTCTCCGTGGTGACATTGGAAGTGATGCCTGACAGCTGCTAGGTTAAACTAGATTTCACTGCACAGTCAGTGGGCTAAAGAAGGGATTGATGGGTAGAAGGGAACAGGCCATGACTTTATTAGAGCTGCATGAAGGGGAACAGAGATTGGACAATGTGATTAGGCAAAGTTTGCTAGAGAAAATGATTTCTTTTTGAAGTGAAATACCACACCCTCTCCTTGTGATAGATCTCGTATGTGTCTGGGAGGACCTGCAAATGTGTTTTTTCTTAAAAAGCACACAGTAGCTTTTCTGGCTGATTAAAGAATGACACACGCTCTAAAAGGACTCCAGTATGTAGCTAGGTTAGTGATGTGTTTACGTGCAGGTGGAGAAAGGGGTACAAGAACTTGGTAGAGTCCCTGAACATAGAGGTGTTTTTAAAAAAATTGCTATAGCACATGCAAATGTATTATAAGAAACTGCTGGTTTAGTGTAGCTCTCTCTGAAGAGTGTATCCTGCTGTGTTTGTTTACAGGCTGTGGCTGCTTTTGCAGTTTCTGCAGTAGCTTCCCAGTGGGAAAGAACTGGCAAACCATTTAACCCTCTCCTAGGAGAAACATATGAATTAATCAGGTGACACTGAATTATTTTCAATGATGGTGATAACAGGGGGGTGGTTGGTGGTCAGTGAACTAAACTGATTTCATGGCAAATTAGGAAATAGTTTATTCGCTATCTGAACTCATTGCTACAATTAGCTGAAAACCCCAGTGATAATAAGAAAGAGAAGACACTGATTTTAGAACTAGAACTTGGTTTACATCTGTAGACCCATATTTTCTAAATTGGGCAAGGGCAGTGTGTTGTGTATTGTATTTTACCCAAGAGCTTATTCTGGCCAGAGATTCTTAATTAGTATGTAGAGTGCTTTATTGGTAACATAATATGAGAGTAGATAGATTGAGACCCTTTCAACACATTGTCACGTAAATGATATTTGAACCCCTTTTACCAGAGGTGGACTAGAAAGCTATTGAATTGCCATATTGAGTTTCCTACGTGAAATTACTTCTTATGCATTTCTGGATTGGTAGTTTACAGTTTGTAATGTTGCTTTTCTTTTTTGGGGTGGTGGTAGTGGATTTGTGTGTAAACCTTTTTCTCATCACCATACATTAACTGTAGGGAACCAGGGACCAGAGTTCAGGTTTGGTCTAAAAATCCTCAGATGTGCTGAAAAAATATGTGCTCCAAGTCTTATTGCAAATTTAGTAACAGCCCCTTCTTGACAAATGTTGACCACATAATTAATACTATTTTTTTCTTTTGTCTAGGGAGGATTTAGGTTTTAAGTTCATATCTGAACAGGTCAGTCACCATCCCCCTGTTAGTGCATTTTATTCTGAAGGCCTCAATAAGGATTTTGTTTTTCATGGATCAATCTATCCCAAATTAAAGTTCTGGGGAAAGAGTGTAGAAGCAGAGCCCCGGGGAACAATTACTTTGGAGCTTCTGAAGTAAGTATACTGTAACCAAAAAACCTTTTCTCTTTATTGGACATATGTCCCATAACTGTATAAAAATATAGTAAATAATATGTCCCATAACTGTATAAAAATATAGTAAATGATCTATAGTAAAAGAGAACTAAAAACACTATGGCTGAGATGATTGGTCTTACATTATCTTTTGCAATAACGGAAGTTCTTCGAGATGTGTGTCTCCATGGGTGCTCCACCTTGGGTGCTGGTGTGTCTACATGACCTAAATCAATTTGTGTCTTGTGGATGTGCCAGCACCCAAGGTGGAGCTCTCACAGGGACACAGCTCCAAGAACTCCCGTTACCACAAAAAGTGGGTAATCTTCCTATCTGGGCTAGGCTTGTCTTGAAGAAACATTCAGCTAATTATGAAACATCTCTTGGAGTGGGTGGAAGGAGGAGATATGAGGAAATTAAGCACAGGCTCTTGCTCATCAGTTAATTCAAAGGCTTTATTGGAAGGATGCCATGGTCCTGCAGCTGTAACAATTTGGCTTGATTTTGCTGCTAAGGCATTTCTTGAAACCAAGTGCTGTTTAAAATGACGTATCCTTTAAATGTTGTGAGGTGCCTTAAAAAAGAGAACTAAAAGCATTACAGCTGAGATGATTGGTGATCACATTCATTTCCATGAGAGTTGTGCCTCTTAATGCTTTAGTTGGTTTTGATGATGTCAGCAGTGTATATGTGTAAATTATATATAATTTTTCCAGCACAGAGGTTTTATGCCGTGGTAAACCCCAGGAATTTGCTTATAGTGCCTACCTACAATTAGACATGATTTGCTTGCTTGTATTTAGTGGCCTCTTCATTGAAACCAAATGTCAATTTCCAGGTTACTCCAAGGCTTGCATATGTCTGAGAGCATGTTGTATGAAGGAAGTCGTTTCAGAGGGTGTTTTGTAGCATGGCTGAACTATAATAAAATTAAGAAAACTCCCTAGCCTTTTCTGTAGGAATTAATGAGTCCACTCGGGGTGATAGTGAAGGGAAAGTCATTGTGGAATTGAGCACTTTGAAGTGGTTTCATAAGAGCTCTTAAACAAACATAAATATAGAGAATTAGTTCAGAAATTTGCTGCTTTTGTATAACCTCTAAATATTTGGATTCAGTAAGGAGGTGACTTGCTATAAAGGGTTTACGTCTATTGGAAATTCTTGCCTTGTGTAACTTGATGCTCTTAGTTGAAATTCTTATATAAATCATATCATCTGATATTTCCAGGGAATATAAAACATAATCTGCTTGATATCTGAATTGTGTTGTGATAAAAATAGAGTATTAAGGCAGCTTCCTCCATACCACAATTCCGTGGTATGAAGATAAATTATTTTAGTGCCTTTTTAAATTTAACTACAAACATTCAACCAAAATAATAAAAGATTGTTTTATTCAGAAAAGTGTTCCATTAATCTTTTGTGGTTTGATCAGTCAGAAGAGCAAGTTGAAAGGATTTAATTGGTTAGTTAATTTTTCCTATTCACTTAAAGGTTAATTCTGTACTGTGGTTTTCACACCCTGTGAACACTTGAGGCTCTTGATTGATCTAACTATACCAGAAAGTATACCAGCAGTACTGGGGAAGAATTCATTAGAAACAAATGTGTCCAATAAACTAAACTGTAGATAAACACACATGCTGGGTTTGTGTTAGTCATGACTACACTTCTAAAACAAGTAGTTTGATTAGTAGCCACCTTTCACCAACCCAAATATTAAATTACAGTGGAAATGGTAACCTAGGACATGAGTGCTGCTACAACTTGTTGTATTTGCAGATCATACAAATGTTGCCATCCCAAAAAGGGCAGTGTGAATAAAAATATGAAAAAAATTTAATTTCTTATGGCAGGTGAATCTACGTAAGAATGCAACTATTGTTTTAAAGATTAAAAAAGGAGGTAGTTTGTTACTTTAGGAGTCAAAATTTAAGGCTGTGTCTGCAGTATTGGAAAATTACACACCAATTGACTACATTAAACAGAGTTTTGTTCAGTCACTTCTTGATTAAGCGAAGGTTAGAAAGTTGTGGGTGCTTTAATTGTTTGCTCTTGCTGCCATTATATCACGTTTTTTTTCTTGTGTTCTCTGTATAATCAGAAATAAGAGAGAAAAGTTTGACTCACAATACTTCTTAGATACCATTCTTATTTGCTTACAGTGCTAACTCCACAGACAGTATTTGTTTCAATAGAATTGAAAGAAGAGTAGAAGTGACTTCTTGGCAGAAATATAACTTGGCCAACACATAGTGAACATAGAAATCCAGTTGTTGACAGATTAACAGTTTGACCATTTTTAGAAACATTTCTTTTTAGGTCTCGAATCAACAAACATTGTCTTTGTAAAGTTGGTGCTACAGAGCATATTTGATACAAAACTAAACTGAGATTTCAGAGCTAGGATTTTTACAGTACTGATTTATTCTTCAGAGTCACTCATAGTATTTAAAAAAGTTGGGAAGGATTGGGAAAATGGAATTAAGGAACAAGTTAGATTGTTATTAAATTTTGAAAAGCTTGAAAATACCGTCATGGACTTGGTGATCAAAATCTCTTTTTTTCAGATAAAGAGCTGGCATTTTATTAACTTGTAAGCCCTGCAAAAGAAGGCTGTTTTTCTGATGTCAGTAACTGCATTGCTTATAGAATCAGGGAGGTGTATGCTCTAGAGACTACGCACAAAGGTCCTACTAATTTATGTGAAAGCAGGTGCAAGCCTCAAGACTCCCTACAAGTTGTGAGGGGATTCTGTTTTGGCTTCTTTGAAGGGGAAGATTCCCCCCTGCTCCCCAGTTCATTCACTCAGAAATGTAAGACTATGACTTGCACTTCCCTCCGTTTATTTTCCTCCCATTCTCTAAATTCCCCATCTTCAAGCCTCTGACAAAGTGGGATTTCTCTCATGAAAGCTCATGAGATAAATAAATTTGTTAGTCTTTAAAAGTGCCACAGGACTCCCTGTTTGTTTTGCTGAACTAGCCTAACGTGGCTACCCTTTGGCACTTAAGACTAAGGATCCAGTTGTGTTTTGGATGCACCTGCAGATCTCATTGACATCTACATCTTGGAAACTAGGCCCAAAAGTTTTTACCATTTGATGCTTGCATGCAAACCTATCTGAGTGGGTTGGTCTGCCTGGTTCCTAGTGGAGAGGTGTCTGCATTGGAAACCTCTGTCAAAAGTGGCATCTTTGTTGGCAGTCTCAGCAGGGATGTTCATATTAAATAGTCATGAAGAGTGAACTACTTTCCTGTGTTTCAAGGTGGTCTCTCTGGGTCATGGCTGAGGCATGCTGGTGGGGCTGCTTGGGGAAGGTTACAGTGCAGTTTCCTGTGGCTAAATAGAAGACATCAGTCTCTAGGACTGTCGGTTGAAACCCTCGTGTGAGCATCAGATTCTCACTACTTTTAAAAGTACAAATTAAATTGGTAAAAATTCCTCAATTGCTTCTGATCCCATGCTCCAGAGCTCATGTTATCAAAGGGCAGACATTTGTAGATGATTCCATAGGGAAGCAATTCCCTCTTTTTCTCGTTCTTTATTACTTATTAATGTCTAGTGAGATACAAATAGAACGCACTGCCTTGGTTATAAAGAGAGTCTACATACTTGTTTTTGTTTGATTTTTTTTTCAAAAAAGCTAAATAGATATCAGTGAGTGGAGTACTAAGTGTTCTACCTTATTACTAGATTCAGGGCAATTCGAGTGTAATGCGATTTCACTTTCTGTCTTTAGTTCAAGTGGATTTACTTTCCTGACAACTGACTTTGCTTTTCTGGCTTCTTTCACAGACATAATGAAGCTTACACGTGGACAAATCCAACCTGTTGTGTACATAATATAATTATAGGTAAACTGTGGATAGAACAATATGGAACAGTAGAAATTGTAAATCACAGGTAATGTTGCTAATTATGGAGCAATCAACACTGGCAATTATAGAGTCTGATAAGTGGTAATCACCGATCCAAATTCTTCTTCTGTGTAATGGATAGCATAGGTCCAAAACGTTCATTCCTGTTGATCTTCTGAAAACAGTCGAAATTATTTATTCTTCTGAACTGGTTAAATAGTTTTTCTTATTTGAAACAAACAAATATGAAGACTATGCTAATGGCATATATGGCTATGGAGAGAACTGGATGTGCAGTAGAATCTTTCACATTTAGGTCGCCCATTCAAATCCAGTCCAGTTGATAGCCAGTTGCCATTTAATGGCTCTGCAGTGAATTCTGTGTAATGTGCAACACATCGTAAATCACCATCATGCTAGTCAGTAATGAGCATTCTAATTCAGTTTCCTGGATTTAGTGCAGGAATACTGGCTTGCCATCTGAGTGTAACATGGTTGTGTGCACACGTACAGTGTGAGCCGCCTTTAGTAGCGTTGTTAACGTCACGTGATTAACTTACCATAAAGGTGTTGATAGTGATGTAATAAGAAATACCCTGGGTGGACAATGCTGTATTCCTTTTCCATTTAATTGCCAATTACTCCATTGGGTTTATATACACGCATTATGCGGAAATCGCCCATTAAAGTTCTCATTTGGCTTTAACAAACTCTAAATATTACTGTTTTATGCCTGTCTTAGAATAAAAAAGAGCAATAATGACTTCCAATTATCCAGTGGCTTTTATTACCTGTTTCTCTTACTAAACACGGGCCTAAGTGTTTTCAGTTTAATAGTGTTGGTTTCGTTTTAGCAAAATAAGTACATTAGTGAACATTGCACTTCAGACATTTAGGTGCCGGCTTTCTAAATGGTACACGTGGTTTCCTTTACAGTACTGGAGATAAATGTGTCCTTAATTTTAAACCATGTGGACTGTTTGGAAAAGAGCTTCACAGAGTAGAGGGTTACATTCAGGACAAAAAGTAAGTGGAAAAGTCTGTGTCTGTTTTGTGATACTATATGAGTTCCTAGTACTTTCTTTATAGCACTAGCTTGTTGGACTGACAGAAGATCAACATGATCACTAAAGGTTTACATCAGTGCAGGCTCCTCCCATTCTCACTCATTTCTGTCGTATGATAAGTTCTACACTTATTCTTTTAGAGTGAGCATTCAAGACACTATTAGCAAGGCTTCAAAGCTGTTTGCAGCTTGGACTTCAGTGCAGGAATCTAGATTTAAAGAAGAGGTATCCAGAGAAAACCAAGAATAAATTCAGTTGTTGACTGGGTCCTGTCCTTTGTAGTGTATTAGGACTTGCAGTCTTCATTTAAAAATATTTACTAAAAAATATTAATGGCTGTATTCCCCAAATGCAATCTATTATGTAGCTATATAGTACAGTATTAGCTTTATTGTTTCTGTAATCAGTTTAAGAGTGGAAAATAGTGCAAGACTGATATCTAAGCAGAAAGGGAGCATTCAGAGCTCAGTACTGAGTACTGTAAATGTTGGAATAATTAGAAATGTTCATTTTTGCATTTGTGTTCTCAAAAATGGCTTCCCAGAAATTTGCAGTAACCAGGAAAAAAAAAAAAAAAGATGAAATGGGAAAACCTGAATATAATCTGGGTTAAGTCATGGTAGTTTTAATTTAGTTTAAAGAGAGAGAAATTGAGCAGCAAAAATAAATTTCCTTTCTTCTATAAACAGCAAGAAGAAGCTCTCTGTGATCTATGGCAAATGGACAGAATGTTTATGGTGTATCGATCCTGGCGCATATGATTTCTCCAAAAAAAATGAAAAGAGAGGTGGTGACCAGAAGAAAATGAAGCCGGTAAGGTTCAGCAGAGAGCTGGCCTTGCTATATCTTGCCCATATGAAGGAATGATCTTTGGAAAAGGACAAATTTCTTGTTAGAACCATCCATTGATTTGAACATCAACGTCCATTATGACAAACTGATAACTATAATGGTAGATACTTTTCATCATTAGGGCCCTAATACCATGAAGTTGTGTGCGCTCTAAACTCCTATTGACTTCAATGTGAGTTGAGGGCATTCAGAATCTCACAGGGATTGGTTATGGAGATTAGGTTTGATATTTGGTGACTTTAGTTACCGAAATTGAGTTGCATTTTACTGGCTGCTAGTAAGGAAAACAGCAGTACTGCAACCTCAATCATTCAAAAATCTGTATGTAAAATCATGCAATTATCTTAAAAATTAGAGATTAGAAAGTAATAAAGTTTGGCTTTTTAGTTGCCTTCTGTTTTCTGAGCCTTTAGCGTTCATGTTGCAGTGAAAAGCCTGAAAATAAGGAGGGCTGTACACCAATTTCAGTGATGTAGAGATTCTTGTATAATTATTTAACTTTGGAAGCTTGAGGTTTTATGAAAAACACTAAATATCACAAACAAAAAGTATGGGAGTTGCCTATTCCATTCTGTGTCACTGTTGCAATTGATGGAAATCATCCAAACCCTGGCTGTTCACTGAACTCTAAGGCAATTAAAATTAAGAACTGATAATTTCATGGTCTTCCTGTACAAACATTTTATAGAATTTTAAACTCATTCCCTTTGCAGAGAATCTGGTGATGACAAGTCTTTGTGTATTCCTTGAATTCTATCATGCTGCAGATCTCAGTGGAGAATGTTTGGTTTTTGCATTTCTGAACAGAGACTCAATTTAGTGTGTGAAAAAATGAAATTCACCTTCGCTTTCTGATGAACTTACATTTAAAAGGGTGGTGTTGACCAACTGGAGGTCAGATGGTGATGCTGAAAGTATTCACAAAGATTTTTAGGGAATGCTTTAGATGAGCAAGCTTGAACTTGATTTGAATTCAGAATATTAACCATCTATTACATAAACTGAAGCTCATCTAACCAAGTGGATTCAATATGTGTGTATCATCTAGATGGACACAACTTTTTATTTATTTGTTTTTTTAGCCGAGACACCTTTTCAGCTAGATTGTCAATGTATTGGACTTGCCTGTTGATGGTCATTGTTCATTTTCCAGGTAGTGTCTCAGGTGAAATCCTTTTAACCTCTCTGCAATTTAGCTGTGGAAGTCAGGCCCAGTATGCAGTGTTTTCACTATAGACAGGATTGGGGCAAGAAATGGGAGTTCAGTTGCCAGGCTGAAGGTGGGCAAGAGGAGGAATGACAGGGCAGGGACCAAATGATCCATGACTTGTGCAAATTTACTGCACATAGAAAGTATCTGGAGCGAAGGTCCCACTAGATGGGCTGTGTCAACAGCTGAAAGGTGATAGTGGTGGAGACTGTGGCTAAGTTGCATACACCTTGCTTTCAGGTTTGGGAGGAAGAATATTTCTTTGCCTCAAATTGCAAAGCTAGTCTATTCAGGCTTCCCACTGAAGGTCTGACTTTCACTTGAATTGTGTGAAAGATACAATATTAAAAGTTTTTGACCAGATTCTTCTTATTTGTAAATTTTTGGTTGACCTTTGCTGGTGACTTGAAGTGTACAGTTTTTAAAATGGGAAAAAATGTATGATAGCTTTCCTGAACGTCTTCCCTTCCCCCATATGTCTTGAGAGTAAAGCATTAACTAGCACTGCCATTGGTGATTGCAGTGATTCTTCTAAAATACCTCTTTCATTTCCAGTGGTTACAATTTTCCAGTGTTTGACACTGAAATAATGGTACTAACTGAGACACACAAACTTAGCCCTCTCTCTTGTAATAAAGCAGTAGAGTATTTTAATTCCAGTTTTGCCAGCAGATGAGGTCTGTCTAAGATGATTGGTGGTTTCTAGGTACTTGCAATCATACGATTTTCTATTCTAAATGGAAGAATTTAAAATATTTCAACAAAGAAAAGATGAAGGAGGAAACAGCTGGTCTTCTGTATTTACTCTTGCTTTTTAAAATAAGTAAATATTATTTCTAGTAAGGAAACTAAATCCGCTGCAGTGCCACCATCTCCAAAGGAAAGAGCCCTTTAAGGATTGCCACTGTTGGGTTTCATGCCTTCTGTTTATGGAGCCATCAAGCTTCTTAATATGGTAGAGCTCGTGCCCTGATGGTACATACCATGCACCCTGTTTTTTAATGATTGCAAAACCAGTGGGCTGGCTTCACTTTAGACTAAGAACATTTTCTTTTCTGATGCATTTTACTCTTTGTGAAGCTTGGTTCTTTTTTCAGCCTTTCTGATCTCGTCCTGAGAGGAACTGTTACATTTTGTTTCTAAAATGTCTGAAATTCAGATCCTTAACTCTGTTGGAATAAAGGTGGGAATTTATTTACCACTCGTTTGGACTGTAACGGGTGATGGGACTCCCTCAGGCAGTTTTACACTAGTACTGCTGTGGTTGGAGAGGCAAATATGACAGTTACATGCACCTCAGCTGTAGCTTTCTGACTTGTGTGGCAGAGTGAAAGTGTTGGTCAGGATGCTGGACAAGTTCTCTGTCTTTTCTTTAAAAGCATCATGAAATCTTTCATTTCTCTTGGCAGCCAGCAAAGATGGCAGAAAGACTAGTCTTGCACTGTATTGGATGTGAGCCTTGATGAGAAATGACAGCTTGATTTAGATTGATTTAGGTAAAGAAGCAAGCAGCCAGAGGATCTAAAATGTTAGGCTCTTGAAGGAAACTGTGTGCTTGATGCGCTTCACGGAGGCATAAGGAACATTAGCATATTGGCTTGCTAATGAACCCTCAAAATCTGGTCTGTGGCTACACAAGACTCAGTACAGATGTTTTATAACTTACTTATTTAGTGCTGCCAGTGTCTTCAGTACTTTACACAGCAGTATAAGGCTATCTCTACACTGCAGGTGTCTTTGGCAGCATGTTGCGTGTGCACCAAGTAGCCCCCCATGTAGGTTTAAGTAGTCATGTGGTCAGTGAAGCACAGCTCAGGTGAGTAGAGCATGGACATTCCTGAAGGGTGTGGGTAGTACGTACCTACGTGGCTCTTGAGTCACCCAAGCCAGGCCTTCCTGTCTACACTGCTGTTTTTAGCCACTGAGTAGCCTGCTGTCTCCCAGCTGCTGGAGCCTTTCCATGCTGCAGAAAAAGGCTCTGGCAATGGCGAATGGTTCTGCCTGCTCATTGCTGCTGTTGTCTGTCCCCACTGTGGGGAAGATTCTGGCAGCTGCTGGCTCTCTGGTGCCAGAGCTTTTCCTCACCACAGTGAAAAGCTCTGGCAGTGGGTAGCTGCTTATGCTTTTCCCTGCTGCCGCCCCCCTGCAACAGCCTTTCATGGACATGTGTAGCTACAGACTTTAGTGTGAAGGCAGCTTGTTTTTCACTGTGGCCTGTAGCTACACATACCCTACACACTGCTGAAGGAGATGGGTAGTGTGGACAGAGGTATGGGCACTCTATCCCAGCTGGAGAGCTAAGAATTGAAGACAAGAAAAGTAGGGTCTGAGTTCAAAGAAGGGAGGGTGAAGTGTAGTGGCTAGCACCTCTGCTTAACATGCAGAAGGTCCTGGGTTCAATTCCCAGAGGGTTGGATTCAATGATCTCATGAGGTCCCTTCCAGCCCTATGATTTGATTTGATTTGATTTGATTTGATTTGAACAAGAAAGGATTTCTGGTAGACATGGGGGTTGATGACAGAAGGTGCTTTTGCCAGATAAAAAGTAAGAGATGTTTCAAGCATCTGGGTAGCATGGAAGAAGGTATGAAGATGAGACTAGGGGGAGGTGACTGGGCAGCATGAAGAGTGAAGAAGTGCATAAATGAGGACAAAGAAGGGAGAGCAGAGATAGGTGGAGTGAGATAATGGAAGGTTGTGAATTTGATAGACTTTTTAATATCCTCTCCAGAGAACTGGAGAGCCAAAGAACTGTATGTAATTTCTTTTTTTTCTAGGATCAAGTATTATGTTTTAATTTCAGAGTGAAGATGTTCAGAAATCTGAGAACGATGAGGCCGATGATATGCCAGAGATTCAAGAAACAGTGCAAGTCTTACCAGGCAGTAAGCTGCTTTGGAGAATAAATTCTAGACCACCAAACTCATCACAGGTAACTAGTTCAATAAATTAGAACTCTGTGATCATGGTGGCTTGTCCAAGAATATTATGATAATGTTCGAGGAAAACTCATCTCAAGTATATTATCTAATAGGTAAATTTGAAAATGGTCCAGAATGTTATCTTTGGAAATTAGGGAAAACATAGGCAAGTTCCTTTTAGAAAGTGCGTGTCTGTTTTGTGTGTCCCTTTCAGTAAATTATAAAACAATAAGCTTGAGACATCTCAGAATGAGAGAGCCTATGAACAACAAGCTTTCTTGATCATTTCAGTAGGGACTCTTCAGTCATTACAGTAACATGTTTTTATTTGCCTGAGTCCACAGCATAAATAAAGGTGGTATTTTCAGAAGGGCTCAGCATTAGCCTAAGGCTGCTGTACCTGCAGTCAGAGAGAGCAGAGTTGGTTCAATTATAAATGCTTTTGAAAATCCCAGGCAAGGGGACTAAACGTCTCTTATTCTGATTTTAAAAAAAACAAAACACTTTATTACATATATATTGTTTTTATTCTGTCTTAAGATGTACAATTTCACCAGTTTTGCTGTAACTCTCAATGAGCTGGAAGAAGGCATGGAAGCCATTTTAGCTCCCACAGACTGTCGACTACGTCCAGATATTAGAAACATGGAAAATGGAGAGCTGGGTATGTGTATTTGCTAGAGATTCTGTTTCTGTACATCCCTCTTCTCCTGTGACCATAGGAAAATGGAAAGGAACTGGTTTGGGGTGAAGTGCCTGTTCTTCAGGTTTTTACCTACCTTTTATTTCTGGGTCATACCTGTATTTTCTGGGTAACTTTTCTTCATCACACCACATGATCAAAAATGTTACTCACTTCAGAATAGTGTATATGATTGTTCCAAGCAACAGAATCTGGAAAGTTTAGAGTCCAAGGTAGATCCAAATACAGATCTTCTGTGTTACAGCACACATGGGGAGACTGGTCAGGAAGATTTGCTGTTGCTCTGGAGTTTACTTGGAAAAACACGTAGGGTGGAATAACATAAAAGCAGCTTGTGCAGCTTCTGACTGTATATGGGTTTGAGTCCTTACCCTGTTCGGTAGAGTTTCTTCGTACAGTGTTTCTGATAAGCAAAATATCAATGTTAAGGATTCCCAGTAGGTGTGTTTGGATCATCCACCCCTCTGTTGTGTTGCTGCTGTGCAGGGATCAGGGGGTGACTGTTTTGGTGGTCTTGGCTTTAAAGAGAAATGTGTACAACAAATGCTTTCTCCTGTGCTTATAAGTGACAATTTTTATCTCTCTCCAGCTTTTTCCATGTTCTTTTAATCTTTATTTTGCAAAGTAACCAATTCCTATTCAACCGTTTGTTAGATCTGGCTAGCAAAGAAAAAGAGAGACTAGAAGAGAAACAAAGAGCTGCTCGCAAAGAACGTGCAAAAGATGAAGTGGAATGGAGGACAAGGTAACTTTTACAGAAGGGGAAAAAAGTTTGGGCATGTAGTTAAGCTGAGGGAAAAATTAAGTTTTACTGTTGTTTGATTCCTCTTTACGCTGCAGAAAAATTTATAGCATCAGGGCCCTTTTGGGAAAAGAATATTTGAAAAATGCAACATGAAGCTAAAATTGTATGTTATTTTATCCCAAAGGACCCATGCTGCTGTAAATAAATAGAGGCTGAAACTTATCCTAAGACCACAAAAGGTGTGCCAGTGTCTTTTGCTTACTGAAGTTAACCTTTTTACAACAGGCTGAAAAAACCTTGAGAGTATCTCATAGTGGTTGCTTTAAGAGGTGGCCTTCAGTGGATATTTCACTGTGTAATAGTTACAGCCCTAATAAAAGCAGCTATCTCAGGATAGAAGTGGCCATGTAAATGGTGTCCAGCACACATTACCCAGTGTTAGAGACTGTTACCAGCAAAACTGCTGTAAAGAACATGTAATCCAAATGGTTATTTCCTAAAACAACCAAACCCCAAGAAATACTAATACAATACTTTGCTATTCTAAATCACTTCTCATCCATAGGTATTTTATTGCATGTTCTTAAAGATCTTTACAAAAGTGGGGTAACTAGGCTCAGAGAGGCAATTAACTTGCTGAAGTCACAGTTAGTCTGTGGTGGCCTTGGGAACATAATGGAGGTCTCCTGGCACCCAGCCATGAATTCACACCATTAACGTCCTCGTAATGTCAAAACACTTCAGTTACCTTTTGAATATCAAACTAAGATGATGGAAAATATTTAATTGAAACAGAACCAAGGTTTGTATATTGTCACAGAGAAGAAGCTGATAATGAAGGTTAAGAATACATCTGTTAGGAAGAAAAGGAACATTTGGATTCTGATAATTTCTGTTAGACACGTATCAGTATAGTAACAGGGAAAGACATAAGATTTGGGTGGTATTTACTTTTTCTACTGTTAACCAGCAATCAAGTCTTAATTGTGGAAAGGTATTACTTTTCAGATAGGTAAGTCATTTTCCAAACTAGTGGATAGTGCAGCACCATCTTGGTTTTGCTCAGTAAAAAAATACTTCTCAAAGCCTGCAGCCAAAAAATGGAAGCATCTTGAAATACCTTTCAGTGCCTCTGTTATTTCATTGGTCTTGGATTCAAAATCTTGCCTTAGGTGCATCAGAAAAGGAATCAAGCTATCCTTGCACAGAAGCAACAGGAGTTGATTCTCAAAGGTATAAAGAACAGTTGAGCACCCAACTTCCATTGAAAGTCAGTGGAAATGAGTGGCTAATTTCCATTTTTGCCTTTGAAAAATGTCATCTACAGTGGTGGCTCTCAACCTTTTTTCATTTGCAGATCCCTAAAAAAGGTGAAGGTGGGGACCCCTTTGGAAATCTGAGATGTAGTCCACAGACCACAGGGTGGGACCCTTTGAGAATATACAATTGATTTCAACTATTGCTTCTGGTTAATACACAGAACAGCTTAAATTTGAGCATCTACTGGTGTACTGTACAAAATGCAGCTATACAGAACCGTTTTTCCTTTGTATGGACATTCTTAAAGAGAGAGAACGTTTTAAGTCAAGTCATAAACCGATTTGGCAATTCTGTTCAAATTTGGATTTTTGCCTTTGAAGAACTCTGACAGGAGTTATAAAATGAGTACTGTAAGGTTAAAAAATAAGATATTGAAACAAAGATGGAATAATGTCTCTGGTAAAGAACTTGATCTTTTTTCCTCTGAATACCTAACAGGAAAAAATAATTTAGATATTCAGGCGCCTTTTTACACTAACTTTACAAGAAGCAAAATATTGTCTTCCCTTTAATATATGTTCCCTTAACCACTTTATTTGCTTTTTACAGATGGTTTCATCAAGGCAATAACCCATACACTGGGACTTCAGACTGGTTATATTCAGGTGGATACTTTGATAGAAATTTCTCAGACTGTCCAGATATATACTGAAATCTCTGAACCTCTTCATCTCATCTGGACACCTAGTTGTTAAATTTCATTCTGTGCCTGTTACTCTGGTTTTGTTTATAGCAGTAAAAAAAATAATAATAATAATGAAAATTGTATGAGTCGCCAATCAAGGATTTGTTATTAATTTTGATTGCCAAATATTTAAATACTGTTACATTCTTTCCATAAAGGATTCATCTGATATCATCATGTTTTCACTAAATTTTAAAAGGGACCTCGGGTTGTGTTTTTTCCCCATGGTGATTTTCGTTGTTTTTGGTCAAAGGTATGCTGTTGTAGACAGCACCCTTTGAATTATGTAACAGAGAAAAATAGCAGTGATATTATTGCTTCACTTAGTAGAGCATTAAAAAAATCTAAATATCCAGAACTTGGAACAATGACAAATTAGTACAGTACAAACTTGATGAAATCTGGCACAGTCAGCATTCCCTGTGAACAGATGAATATGAAGTTTTCAAATGGTTAGTAGAGCTGTAGAGATTGGAGCTCCCAGTCTGTCTCAGTTCAGTTCATCAATTCAGAGGCTTGGAAAACACAAAACACAGAATGTTAGGCTTACCGCAGTTTGAAAAAGACTGCTGGTCTGAATTGTCTGTGTCTTTGGACACTATGTGCATTAATTCACTATATAAATCTATGATAACGATTACATAAAACCTTGTATGTGAGGGACTGGGGAGGGTACATTAACAAACACCTGCCTTTTTTTTAGGTAAAATGTTACTCATATAATACAGAAAGTGTCAGAGATGTTTGTAGAACCATGAAAGTTGATATGCATGGAAGCTATGGCATAAAGATCCTGATATTGCTTGCTACCACTGGAAAGCTTAGATCTTGAGCACTACTTTGGGCAGTTTAGGCACTGTTCTTTGGAAGCACTCAGTATATATCCACATTGGGTCTTTTTTTGTTTTGGTTTTTGTGCTTATTCTGAAACATTCTTGGATCACACCTGGTTGTATGTTGTGAGGAAAAATCCCACTGCTTAAAGCTTAGCGGTGGAGCTAGGGTTATTTTAAATCTACTAATAGGCCTCGGCTTGTCCAACCTGCAGCCCGTGGGGCAGAATCCAGCCTGCCAATGGCTCTTATCCGGCCCACGGAGCCACTGTATGCACCTGTGTGGGCTGTGGGGGGGCTAGGACTGTAAGAGAAAAAAAATTCGGTCACCAGTCCCCAAGTGAGAAAAGAATTGCTGTGTGGCCCCTCATCCAAAACGGTTGGACACCCCTGGAAGTAGATTTATTTTTGTTGGCAAAGAAATGTCAAAACATATAATGTTGGAATGATATGAACTGCAAATCATTTGGCTGTATCTAAATTTATGAATTTAATTCTCGAAAGTGCTACATTTCTGAGAATGAGGGGTTTTAAACAATTAGATTTAGAAATTAAATCAATTTTAATAGTTGCTTTTTTTTTTTATGTAAGTTCTCAATAACCAATATAAACTGGCTACGTTGCTGGTAAGTTTACAATAATTCAGAGACTGCTGATGTTTAACACCAGCATTTCTTGAGTATTCACAAAGGAATCACTTTGATTTCCAAATGCACTTGAGGATTTGTACTTGTGCCTTCATCTGAAGATTAGGTTTTGAACTGCATCTACCAGCTAAAAGAAAAATGAAAAAATAAACAAAACTAATTTCTTTTATGTGAAATTATGCACCCAAAGATGAGAGAAATTTGATATTTTGTCACCTTTTAATTACATTTTGTTCATTTTTCAAGTGAAGATAAGCAGTGAGGGTTCAAGTCAATAAAGGCCCAACTCTGAAATACTAGTTTTTTGTAAAATTAAATCTAAAAGATTAATATTTCACATACCCGAAGCCCCTTCATGTTTCTTGCATGCAGATGTTAATATAAAGAGCACTGTACACAGCTATCAGTGAAAGGACTCGAGTTTGAAGCCACTTTTGCAATATTTCATGAGTAAAACTTGTTTAAGCTACATACTTGTCTGTTTTTACAGTGCTGCTTTAATATGCATACCGATAAATAGAAAGTCACCAGAATGAAAAAATGCTGTTGTATGACTTTTTAAAAATTTCTATTTATAAATAAGATGTATAGGTGGAAAGCCTTTTCATTCTGAATCATACCCTATATTCAGTAGATCTAAAAATATTTTCATTATGCAAAAATCTATTTTTTTTTAAGTTTGAAAAAGGCTGTAGAAGCACATTTAATTTCAACAATCTTTGTGGAATATAAATGTCCAGAAAAATGTCATATATTATTACTACCTACACTTTGGCATTTTTCCTAATTTTAATTCAAAGTCCGACAACTCCCCCCCCCCCCCCAATACCACCAAAGCATGATAATTTTCCTAAAAAACTCAAGTGAATTCCATGGTTGTTTCTTCTTTATTTGGCTTATTAAGGCCGTGTCCAGAGTTAGTATTTACAAAATTTTTCCCCACTATTGATGGCTAGCGTACATTTCACTAGCCACCTGCTACATGATGTTACATTTTGATTATTTGTGTCTTAGCGAAAAATATTAACGGGTCTTTGAATGAAAAATTCAACCCTGTAGTTTGTTTATTTCTTAAAACACATTAACTAAATTTTGCACCTTTTAAAAAGATTTGTCACTTTTTTTAACTTGATTAAACACTGACTGTAAAATAACTGTATGTTGGTATGTATGTATTAATACACCGACACAGGTTTTTTTAAAAGAAACAAATGTTAAAGATACTTCAGGCCTATAAATGGCACAAATGATGTTTAAAGTGGGGATTTTGACAATAGAGCAACTATTTTTGTGGGGAGGAGAAATTACAGATTATTTTGACTTGTCTTTCTTCCTTAATATTTACTTTGGTGCTTATTGGAGATATGTGATTTAAATTACAGGTGTCATCCCTACAAACACAGCTTTTTCTTCTGCTTGAGCATGCAGTTGACTCAATTCTTTCACGTCAGCCTGTTGCTATAAACATATCTACATTTTTGACATCTATGTATCACAAATATATTGAAAGCTACAGTAGGGAGAAATGATCTGGAAAAGAACAACTTAGTTATTTAAACACATTTTTGAAACTCACAGGACACCCCCTTCTCCCACTGCTCAAAAAAAGGATATGGGTCTTCGATATGCATTTCCCACAATGGAAGTCCCACCATTACATATTTTTAAAAAACCCAAACACTAACCGGAGAGGGAAGTATGGAACTCTCAGTAAAAGGTAAATTAATCTTTTTGGTAAAATTTAATTTTCAACAGAAGTGAAAATCTAAGTTGATAGCCACTGCATAGCACCTAGCTTGGTCATTTTGAGGATACATCATACTGTAGATTTGTATCAACTGTTTGGGATCCTGAACAGTTGTAATTCCTTGTGCCCAGAATATACACAGATGGGAATTGCACTCCAAGTTAAGTGGAACCACCACAGAATTGATTAGCAGTGTTGTCCCATTTAAACATGGCTTAACATTAAATTTTCTCTAAATTAAGAGGTGAAGGCTGTGAGAAATATTTGCTTCTACCATTTTAAAATCTGGGGGGAAGGGGGGTTGTTTGTTACTTTTCATGAATTTTTCCTCAATCCAGAATGGTTACAAAAGACTTCAGATCACTAATTTTAATATACTGGTAGTCTGTGATAAAATGGTCTGTATTTATAATGATCTGCATAGTACCTATTTCTGATGAATTCCCTCATAAATGCAGTCCTTATCTCATGTTCACTGTACCCAGTGTATCTTAATGTTACAAATAAATGTTTGTTTAGTATGTGGACTAAACACTACATAGTTTGATAATATACTGTAACTTCACCTCTCTGAAAACACAACTGTAGTTTGGGTTAATTGTATAATAAAGCAATATTTAAATTTATGTAAATTTAATGGCTCTAACTTAGAAAATTGATTTTTGATATTTTTTGTAGCATGAAAAAAAAATTAAAATTTGCTTATACCCAAGAGTTCCGGTCCACTCTAATTTTATGAAGCTGCTTTTCTTTTTGCCCTACTCAGTTGCCGTATACCTGTCGATTATTTACAGTTTGCCTTACCCGTGTTGCATGAAAATATCAAATAATAAAAATGCTTTAGTGAAATGGATTTATTTTTATAATATTTAATAACTGCCAAGACCCATCTATAACAAAAATCAATCCTGTTTAGTTTTCGGAGATGCCTGTACAGATTTGTGGAGATAAATGTTAAACTGTAAATCGGAATAAAGGTCATTTTGAAGAAGACCTGCAAGGTGCGGTGTGAAATTATTTTTTCAGAGTTTTGAGGGCTTTTCCTGACAATAAATAAAAATCTTGATTTAGTGCAAGCTCTTGACTTTGCACCGTGCCCCAATTATTGCCTAGTAAAGGGCTTGTGGCCTGGATGCTGGAAACACGCCTGCAGCACGTGGGCTGGCACCAGCCTCCAGGCACCAGCAGCATTGGGTGGGGGAGAGCCGTTCCATTCCGGGCGGGGGTGCTCACCCAGTCGGAGCACCCCCCCCCGTTCGGGGCAGGTGGACTGCTCCACGGACAGTTCCACTGCCCGCCGCGAGGGATCGCTTCCCCCCCCGCCGCTGCCATGGTCTGGTCCGCATGACACAGCACAATAGTCGAGGAGGCTCGCGCTCCCAGCCGAAACCTGCGAGGCCGGCGCGGTGCATGACGGGCCGGCTGGCGTTGAGTGACATTCCCGAAGGCCAATGGGAAGAGCGGAAGAGCCCGTGCGACGGTAACCGTCGCCAATGGCGGCGGGGAGAGGGCGGGGCGGCGGAATGCTGGGAGCGGGAGCCGGAAGCCAGCGGCAGAGCCAGCGAGCGGGCTGGGGCGTGTGCGGCGCGGGGCTGAGGCGCGGCGGCGGCGGCGGGTAAGTGGCGGACTCGGGCTGCGCGCGCGCGACGCGGCCTCTGACCCAGGCCGGGGCCGTTGGGCCGTTTGCACCGCGCGCGCGGCGGCGGCGGCTGCCGGGCCGGGTCGGGTCGGGTCGGGTCAGCGCCTCAGGGCGGCCGGGGAGCGAGCCGGGCCCCGCTGCGGGCTCCTGGCGGCCGCCTCGCAGCGCCTGGCCTCGGCCGCCCTCAGGGGCCGCGCCTCGAGGCCGGGGGGGCCGGTCTGTGTCGCGTGACCCGGCGGCCCGGTGACGTCACCGGCGACCTGAGGGCAGCCCTGGGCTGGGGGGGGTTTCCCCCGGACCCCCAATTCCCCAACCCCCCCCCAGCCGTCAGCTAATGAGTGTTAGTGAGCCCCCAGCCTTCCCCTGCACCCC
>ML682026.1:4533231-4543269 GCA_007922195.1 Podocnemis expansa | reverse complement strand
AAATTCTGTGAAAGCAGGATTGAATCCAGACTATGGGTTCTTTTCCCGTTACAAAAGGTAATTTGACTTCAGGCTTCCCAGGGTTTGAACCTAACAACTGCTCTGATTTGCTGTTACTGTGTGACCTGATCCTATGTTTTACACCCCCTTGCATTTATTTTTCATTCCATTCTGTAAGCTCACCCATTTTCGAAGCATCTGAGGAAGTGGGATTCTCCCAAGAAAGCTCATGGAAAAAATAAATCTTAGTCTTAAAGTGCCACACGACTCCTTGGGTTTTTTTTGTTTGCTATACAGTGAGTCCCAACACCCCCAAACCTCCGTCTCTCCCCCCATGAATTTCCCAGACCCTCCCCCCAGCTGTCAGCTAGCAATAGTGTTAAACTATTGGTGAGCACCCTCAAACCTCCACCTGCACACCCCCAACAGCTGTCAGCTGGTAAGTGTTAGACCAATCTAGTGAGAGCATCCCAACACCCCTCTGTACCCCCCCGAATTTCCCAGCACCCCCCCAGCTGTCAGCTAGTAACAGTGTGAGACCAATCTAGTGAGCACCCCAACAACACACCTCCACCCCCACCCCCCAATTTCAAGTCCTGGGGAGGCTGCTGGTGACAGGAGCAGGAGCGCCTCTGGCCTAGGGAAAGACCTGGGGCTCGAGCGCTGTACACATGCAGCTGCTGTGGTGACAGACTCTGGGATCTGGTGCCCCTGGACAGGAGAATTAGTGTTTGAGGGGGTACGGTTGAGTGCAGATGCTAACTGCAATTTAGCCTGGAACGGGGGCAGACCGACCAGTTCAAACCAAGGAACCTGCTTCTTGGAAGCAAAGGTAGGGGTCTCTGCTTGCTGGTGTGACAGCGGGGTTATCCCAGGCCAATCTTTACTGTCTCAGCTTGTTTCTCTGAGTATTTTCTTAGGCTGTGTTAGTTTAGTCCAGCAAAACAAACAAGGAGTCTGGTGGCACTTTGTGTGATAAGTAAATTTGTTAGTCTTTTTAAAAGTGCCACCAGATTCCTTGCTTGTTTCCCTAGGCTCCACTGACTGGTGTAGACTTGTGGAATACACAGTACCAGTAATCTGTTAGGCTGTTTTGGAAACAAAGTGTTTAGTTGTGAAGGCTTTTTGTGTGGAAGTTGTTGTAGACATTGGCCTTTGTATATAATATTAGCTTGGGTGTTACAGTGGGAGCTGCCTTACACGCATTTGAAATGGTTAGTTACAGTAGTGCTCTGAAGCAGTGGTTCTCATCCTTTTGCAGGTCTCAGCACACTGGGTGGCATATCACAACCCTGCAGGATACGCCAGATCCAGCCATCTCCCCAGCTCTCTGCAACACACACATCTCTCTAAGGGGCACAGTTGTGTGTGCCAACACAGTGGTTGAGAACCAGTGCTCTGAAGTGTACGGGAGTAGTCTGGCCTGTGTCGTTCTCAAGATCAAACAATGAGATTCAGGAAGAAGTCCTGTTGTGGACTTGCCCTCATGCTCAGGGTTTAACTGATCGCCATATTTGGGGTCAGGAAGAAATTTTCCCCCAGGGCAGATTGGCTTGGGCGCTGGGGTTTTTTGCCTTCCTCTGTAGCATTGGGCATGGCTCACTTGCTGGTTGGTTCTCCGTATTGAAGTCTTTAAATCATGATTTGAGGACTTTAATAGCTCAGTTATGGGTTTGAGGTTCATTGTAGGAGTGGGTGGGTGAGGTTTTGTGGCCTGCAGTGTGCAGGAGGACAGAGTAGATGATCATATTGGTCCCTTCTGACCTTAGAGTCTGTAAGTCATTGTTGTTATGAAAATGGGACTGGACTAGTTCCACAGTAGCAATGGAGTTGGGAATATTAGCGCCCACTTCATCTAATTGGTAGAGCAGGTGTGGCCAGCCTGCAGCTCATGAGCTGCATGTGGCTCAACAGAGAAAAAGTGTGGCTTGCGGAAGAGCATGGCAGGGAAGGGCAGCATGGTGGGAGACAAGGGGGAGAAGCGTGCAGTGGTTGGGGACAACAGAGAAGCGGCAGCATGGTCAGACGTGGGGAAAGCGCAGCAAGGTTTGAGCCGGTGGAGAAGACCAGCTTGGTTAAGAGCAGGCAGGAAAGCAGCCGCATGGTGCCAGCCGTGGGGGAAGGGCATAATGGTCAGAGATGTGGGGAAAGCGCGGCAAGGTCCCAGCCGGCAGGGAAGTGCGGCATGGTCTGAGCTGGTGGGGGAAGTGGCCACATGGGTAGTGCCGGTGGGGAAAGTGTGGCATGGTTGGAGCCGGTGAGGAAAGCGCAACGTGGGGGGGGCGGAATGGCAGAAGTGAGGCATGATGGGGGAGAGTGGAGAAGTAGCAGCATGGTAAGAGAGAGCAGGGAAGCAGTAAAGGGGATGGGGAGGGGAAGTGGGGCATGTTTAGATTTTTCTCATAGGCCCTAATGCAGTTTACTCGCTGTTAAAATAAAATTGTGTTCTACAAATCCTAAACATGATGTGGAATACTAAGAAATTTGAATACAAAGGAGAAAAGTTTTAAAACTGAATGTAGATTACTTTCAGTTTTTGGCACAACTTACTGCTGTGAAGCATTGTGTTCCACAATGAAATTTGTTAAATTGAAACATTGTGCAATACTTAGCGATCAGCACCTGAGAGAGCTTATATGTACTGCATTGACAAGTTACTGCCCATGGATTAAAAAATTTGCCACTAGCCAGCACTGTTGTCCATCCAGTGATAGCTAAGTTTTTGCTATATAGGTCTAGTTTTCTTGGTGACCTTAAGTAATTATTAGAATCTGACATTAGTAGGATTAATATTTGCCCTGTTTTTACAATAAAATTAAAGTGCACAATGAATTTTAAGCTTAGCAGTTTTGGAGTGGGTAGAAGTATGTGAATTTCAAAAGGGATAGCCGTGTTAGTCTAGTCCAGTAAAAAAAACAAAAAAACAAGGGGTTGTGTGGCACTTTAAGACTAACAAATGTATTTTTAAAATTATAAATAATAAATAAATTATAAAATATTATAAAAGTATGTGGTTGTATGTCTGTGTGGCTCTCAAAGGTTAAATAATTGACTTGTGCGGCTCTTGAATTCCGTAAGTTTGGCTGCCCCTGTGCTAGAGCATTATTAGCACTTAGTATTCTGCAGTGCATTGCAAACTCTGGAAATGGTGGGACAGCTTCCTCTTGTGAAGTTAGCTGTGGGCCAACGGTCTGATGAACTCTTGTGCTAGAAAGAAACAATGTGACCTTTACATAGCTCTGTTTTCTAATCCATTGTCTCTTTTCAGGATGACTTCAGGTGCTTTGTTTCCAAGCCTGGTGCCAGGCTCCCGTGGCTCATCCAGCAAATATCTGGTGGAATTTCGGGCAGGAAAGATGTCTCTGAAAGGCAGCACTGTAACCCCAGATAAACGAAAAGGCCTCGTTTACATTCAGCAAACTGATGATTCCCTCATTCACTTTTGTTGGAAGGACAGGACTTCTGGCAATGTTGAAGATGTGAGTATAACTTCATTATTTCAGTCATAATATTTTAATGTCTCTTGTGCTCTATATTGTGAATGCTACTGAAAGAGCCTTTAGGACAGACAGACAAGACACATGGTGACTTTGCAAAAAGGCATAGAGAGATGTCTGTGTGAGCACTAAGCACAATGCATTTCTTAAATCTTTTATCCTGCTCTCTCTTTTCCAGGACTTGATTATCTTTCCTGATGACTGTGAATTTAAGAGGGTCCCTCAGTGTACTACTGGTCGTGTGTATGTGCTGAAGTTCAAGGCAGGATCAAAACGACTTTTCTTCTGGATGCAGGTTTGTAACAAGTATATGATGGTGTGACTTGAAACAATGGACCTCTAAATGTGTGTGAGGGGTATTCAAGTAGGGGATGCATGGGCAATTACATTTTAAAGAATTATCCAACTTCTAACCTCTCTTGAAGATGCTTGGAGGCTTAAAAACGACTCTCTTACAGGAACCGAAGACTGATAAAGATGAGGAGCACTGCCGTAAAGTGAATGAGTATCTCAACAATCCACCAATGCCTGGTGCTTTGGGTGGGAGTGGAAGTGGAGGCCATGAGCTCTCAGCATTAGGAGGTACAGTCTGTTCTCTGCTCCTTCTCAGTTTAAGTGGTTTTTATACACACTTCACAGTTTTCTAGGAATAAATCCCTGCTGATTTTGGAGGGTGACCTGGGGAGAACTTTATTCTAGAAATGCACACTCACTCTTAACAAAATAAAATTGTGTTACTCTAATAGGTACCAGGCTGAAAAATGAAACTGCTGGAAGAAATCCTTCTTGGCTGTATCTGTTAGGTTCCCTGGAGTCCTCCCTTTTTCTAAATATTTTTTTTATTTTTAAAAGCATCTTAAAATAGTAAACACTCGAAACGATTTCTCCTTGCAGAATATGATGTCAATTAATCTCCTGCTGCTTGAGCCACAGTGCTATGAAAAATGTGAATGTTTTTGTTTTTAGGTGAGGGTGGCTTGCAAAGCCTTCTTGGAAATATGAGCCATAACCAGCTCATGCAGCTGATCGGACCAACGGGCTTAGGAGGACTTGGTAAAATGCTTTCATATCTTTATGCCAAAATGGTGTTTTCTCCTCTTGGGTTAAATCTGACCTAAAACTGATTTATTTTCTTGTACTTGCTATTGAATGGCTTTTCCTTCAAGTGAGAAGGCAAAAATCCCTTCCTCAAAGACAGAATAATAAATAGATGGGAAACAAAGCTGGGAAAGGTGGGTTCTAGCAAGCAGTGAGAGCAAGAGTTCAGTTTGGCATATGTTGGTCATACTGTGTAGGTTTCTCCCCCACAAATTCAGTGTGTCAGTTTTGCATTGAAAGGGCAGGAAGATGGCTGATGGGTGGAAGACTGTCTTCTTATAAGAGAGTAGGAAGGGAGAATTTTCCTTCCTTCAGAGGACTGTGGTTGATTTCGGAGAGTCCAGACTTCTTCCTCTCCTCAAAAATTTGACTTGTGTATCTTGCTGGCTTTTTTATTTAGCTGTATGGAGCTTGAAATTGTTCAAGGTTCCCATAGCGTCAGTGCCTGGGTATCCCACTTATTGCTCAGGGACACAAGATGCTTCCTTTGGCCTGTGCTGCTCATGTGTCTCTGTGCTGAGCTTGGACCCCACTAGTTTTGGGAGTGACAGACCTGGGGGGGGGCGTCCGTGTCTCGGTCTGGTTTGTGTCCCTCCCTGCGGATCCTGCCTGTGCTTCTACTCATGCCTGAGTCTTTCCAGCAGGAACTGCTGCAGTACAGCGAAGTGACGTGAGCTTTGTAGTTTAGCTCCTCTCCTGGACGTAGTGGAGGTATTACGTTAGGAGGGAAGGCAGCATGATCCACTACTGCTGGGGGAACTGCGCAGAAAGCAGCGGCCAAAAGACCAGAGGAACAAGTGGCTGGTTATTTGTTCCTTCCCCTTATGTGTCCTACCCCTGTAGTATTATGCATATGCTAATAGGACACGCTGATCTAGCCCTCTGGGTCTGCAGCTGGTTTCCAAAAGATGATGAAAGAATGCAGATATGCATGTGGAAAGGCACATACAACAATTAGACTTGGAATAAGAGACCACTCCAAGGGGAATATGTACTGAAAAAAATAAAAGTGAAATTGCTGAAATCTGTATCTTTTAAACCACCATCTAGGTCTGCATACTCGTTCCTAGTGCCAGCTTAGAGTAGCTGTGACTAGCAACATGGGTGGAGAATTGTTTTGATTTGTAAATTCTTGTGTACAGGACACTTGGCACTCATTTTCCTGGCCTTTTGCCATGCATTAGTGCCTGGCTGTGTCTCCTGCGCAGCGTTCTGCTGGAAGCACCTCTCGTGCAGTGGATCATCCTTCTCGATTTTGCTCTGCCTGTACAGCAGGGGTCTCAAACATGCTGGCTGCATGCGGCCCGTAAAGCTCTTGCCTGCAGCCAGCAGTGACATGATCATTACCGATATTTGCAATATCATTGTATGGAAAGGTTTCAGTGGTGTGGCCCTTGGGCAGCCGTGCTAATCCTCATGTGGCCCTCACGGTGATTTGAGTTTGAGATCCCTGCTGTACACAGTAGTGTGTTTTGAATACAGAGCTTCCTGTCTGCTGCTGCATGTCTGCACTAGGGATGAAACTAAAGGGAATGCAGGCCTAAGGGGCGATGGTAAGGGTGGTCCTAAGGCTGGCTCTGCTGTCTTTCCACTGAACTCTGGTTCACAAGTTCAGAGCCAAAGCCTGGGATTTTGAAAGCTTGGTGGAAAACCATAAAACAATTTGATTTCTCAGGAAGTCTAAATATAATAGGATGTAACCCATTTTCTTGTATGAGAGGGTCTTTGATGGTTTGTAGGCTTTGTTTGTATTGTACAAACCAAGGCCACTTCATCCTGTGATATGTCTAGGAGTTGAATAATTTTTAATACGTGCAGACAACCCAGGATTATATTGAAGGGGGTTTAAAAAGTGAAAAATACCTACATTTTCATAGAAAGGAATGGCTTTGTTTTCTTCTCCTCTCCCCCTGCCCCCCATATTGTTTTAGCAAATGTAATTGGGAGGAGCATGGTTGAGTCAAACCTGAACGGAAGGTATTGTTTTTGTAAAGGGCATGAGCATTCAGTAGTTTCTAAACACGTCTTTCCATCTTCTGGAAGGTGGGCTTGGTGCGCTGACAGGGCCTGGCTTGGCCAGCTTACTGGGAAGTGGGGGACCCCCGACCAGCAGCTCATCATCCAGGTAGGCTGCACATACACCCCATTTTTGTAGTTCTTTAAAATGGGGGTGATAGTCCTCAGCAGGGTGCCAGAGTTGGTTGGTTGAAAGCTACTTCACACTTTTGTAAGCAACTGCTTCTGTGGCAAGATAAAGATATTAATGACACTTCTAGTTCTCGCAGTCAGTCAGCTGCTGTCACCCCGTCTTCCACTACTTCCTCGACACGTGTCACGCCAGCCCCGTCTGCCCCTGCCGCTGCGGCTGCCACCAGTCCCAGCCCTGCACCAAGTTCGGGCAACGGAACCAGCGCAGCGACAAGCCCAACCCAGCCCATTCAGTTGAGTGACCTGCAGAACATTTTAGCTACGATGAACGTGCCATCTGGAGCAGGAGGACAGCAAGGTAACTACTCGGCGGAGACGGTATGCCTCTTGAAACTTTTACTGTGCTGTACAATTTCAGCTTGCGTTGGAAGTCTTTCTGTTAAACATTAACCTACTTTGAAGAAATGATAAACAGGTGATTGCTTGAGTGAGCACCCTGAAACCTGGAGTGTCACATCTCTGTATTCACTCCAACCATTTGTGGCTTTAGCCGAAGTAAAGACATTTGCTTTGTGTCTGTTCTCTTCTAGTTGACTTAGCCAGCGTGCTGACTCCTGAGATCATGGCTCCCATTCTGGCAAACGCTGAAGTTCAAGAACGGTTGCTGCCTTATCTCCCATCCGGGGAATCGCTGCCACAGACAGCCGAAGAGATTCAGAACACACTGACATCTCCCCAGTTTCAGCAGGTATGTGCCATGACACACACACTTTTGTTGACCTGGTGCTGCCCAGAGAGGGGGTAAGTGAACTCACCTGTGGTGCTCGGGGGGTGAATTTCACACCCCTAAGCAACATAGCTCAGCTGACCTAACTTTCCAATGTAGACCAACCCCAAAAAGACTTCATTTCCCTGTGCATCCTGCAGCTAACAAACAGTGGCCATTCCTTGTTTCTTATGGAAGTGTAGATTAAAATGAAATCTTTCTTTATCATTTGTGTGCAGTAGCTACTCACTTGCCTCAAGTCTGTTGGTCTCTGTGCTTTCTCCCATTGATGGATTCACAAGAAAGCCAAGAGCTCATTTTTCCATGGCAGTGACTTAGTTCTACATGTGGTCTAAGGACCTTTCATTTCCTTGATTTGGGCTTCCCCCTTCCCTGTATAATTAAGTCTTTCTGGGTATGTCTGCACTATGGGCTTTTGACTTAATAACCCTCACTCTTGAAGTCAGCTTTTATTGTCAACTTAATGTAACACAGCCATTAAGTTGACTTAAGCAAACACATTTTTATTAGGACACTTTCTTAAGTTGACTTAAGTGTGGACTCATGCAGTCAACATAAAGCCAATTTAGCTTTTGTAGTGTAGACATTGCCTCGGAAAGCACAGTGTTCACGTCTGTAATCTCAGCCGTCCCTACACAGGAGGGCAGGTAGGGAGAGTCCTTCAAGCTGGCATACGCCCAGTCACTTGAAGCAGGTGGGGAAGACACACCCTTACGGCATTCTTCCTCTTTGGGCACCTTTGAATGCAGAAGTTGTGGCAGTTTAAACCTAATTGAGAGGAGCTTAGTTTGCACTCTTTAAACTGACTGGCGAGAGTCGGCATACACTGTGAGGTTTATGATGGTTTAACTTAACACCCTCTGGGTGCAGACCAAGCCTTAGCAATGTAGAGGCCCGAGGTCTGACTTCAGAGCTTTCTCTACAGCAAGTGTTACTTGATTAAAGTGAGACATGCTCTCTGGTGGCTTGTACGAGGTCAGTGCACTCACGTGGAGGTGGTCTCCTGTATGATAAACAAGGTGGAGACTGTTGTTCAAAATAGCCATTCAGGATTGCAGAACTAAACAGCATTGTTGATTAATTCACAGGCATTGAGCATGTTCAGTGCTGCTTTAGCTTCCGGACAACTTGGCCCCCTAATGAGTCAGTTTGGCTTACCAGCTGAGGCAGTGGATGCAGCAAATAAAGGTGGTAAGTACTTTTTCTATTGCAAAACATGGATTTCATCATTGTTGCCCTGTAAATGACTGAGTGCAACATCTGAATTTCCCATGGGAATAAACACTGTCATGTTTTAAAAAATCACTCAGGTGCCTCAAACCATTGTAACTCAAAAGGATCAAGAGCCTCAGCAACTTTTAGGCTCTTCTGAAAGCTATATTTGCTGTAATTAAACTCCTTTATGTAACACACAGTCTAAATAAAACAAACATTTAAAGATTAAAAGATTTATTTTTCATGTGACCTTCCATGGGCATAATCCCACTTCATCAGATGCATGAAATGGGCAGTACAGTATATGTCGGGGGTGTGTGTGTGTGTACGTGTGTACACACAGGGGCAGTTAGGAATCTACTAACATTTTCTGCTGCACGTGCTCACCCGCTCCTTTTGCTAGTTGACAGTGTGGGTGTACTTATATATTGAGCTTAGAGTTCCATTGATTGTCATACGTATAGAAGTAGGCATGCTATATGCTATTAAGCCTAAACATACCAGCAAACTTACAACCCTGTTTCCTCTGCTCACTGACCTGTGCTTTAACTTTAATCTAATTTATGATTCTGAATGTTGGCTTTGGTGCAAATCTAGCTTAAATTAATCTTTCTTTAAATTGCAGATGTTGAAGCGTTTGCCAAAGCAATGCAGAACAACGTGAAGTCAGACCAAAACGAGGGGGAGTCAAAGGACAAGGACAAGGAAGAGGAAGATATGAGTTTAGATTAAGTTATCTGCTCTTGTTATGGATAGTCATATACATTAACTTAAGCAATGTCAGTAGGATCACTAGGTAACTTCACATTAACCTTATTAAATCTGCAAATAAAGGATTTTTAACTGCTGAAAGATTTTTGTCTCCTGTATTACAGTATCAGGCAGTGTCCCCAAAATTCCTGGAGCAGATCTTTTTCAGGTGTGGGGGGAATCTACTGTATATCACGGCCTACAAGCTGAAAATTGGCTTGAGAATTAGGTGCTTGGTTTATACTAAAGAGAATATGGTAGCCAGGTAGGGGGTATGCAGCCTGGGAAGAGCAGCAGGAGGAGCCAGCAGGCGGGCCAGCTGTGGGCAGCAGGAGCAGAGCAGGGGGGGGGCCAGCCCTGGGGAGGGGGCAGCAGGAGCAGGGAGGGGCCAACAGGTGGAGCAGGGGGGCTGGCTGTGGGGAGGGGGCAGCAGGAGGAGCAGGGAGGGGCCGGCCCTGGGGAGGGGGCAGCAGGAGGAGCAGGAGGGCCAGCCCTGGGGAGGGGCCAGCAGGAGGAGCAGGGGGGCCAGCCCTGGGGAAGGGG